>KZ308121.1:438222-535546 GCA_000376725.2 Ladona fulva
AATATATAAAATATAAAGTGTATATCACTCTTCAACGATGTATAAAACTGCATTTCGTCTCTGATGTTGATTCCAATCAATTCGTGAGAACATAATACATCAATGATTACAATAACAATAATAAATATAACAATGATATTGATTCTGGGAAGAATGCAAATTTATCACTAAGAAACTTGATATGAACATTTTCATTGAAACAATCTTATTGATTACAGATAACAAATTAAGATAACAGATGGTGGGATTTCAGAAGTGTGCTTTGGAATGTTCTTACTAACTTTCCGATCAGGAGACACTCGTTGTTTTTCATGCCCACGGAAAAGATCAATTATAATTTTCTCACTATAGCGATGTAGTTTACCACTCAATTAAATTCATATTAGTCGTATGATTGTTTGATTGATGTGGCCTCTATTGGTAGGAACAGGCTTGACTTGATATCTCCTCTGGTTAACCTTCTCCGTTTATGTTATATGAATAATGGCTGAAATTATAGTAAAACGGATGGGTTGTTCAGGTGGGAGAATATCGCGAATTGAAAATAGGAAAATAAATTCTAAATTCAAGACAGTCTTCCAGCGCAGTGTATTTAAAAGAAGTTAGAAGAAAGCTTTCTTTAATTATTAATGTCGATGGATGAGTATTTCGCAAAGATATTGTTACAGGCTTTCAATGTATTTGTCCTGAAATAATGTGTTGACGACCTCTCCATTCATTCCCATGGCGCAATTTAGCTCTCGGATTAAATCCTTTAAACGACTTCTCTTGTGTCTATTAGTGACTCATTAGCGAAAGTTTTCCATTATTACCAGTTCAGGAAACAGTCATACCTTCGACCGGACGTTAGTGTTTGTATCCAGACGTCGCAACTACCCCAAGGACACCATCTCCTTATATTGCTTTGTTCATTCTTCTATCCCTTCTCATTGTTCTCCGTAGTAAAGAGCGTTAGACATTACAAGTCTTAGAGATATGTCATTTCTGGTCGTCTGACGGTTATGCATTTATTTCCTCATTTAAGTCTTAGTTAAGTAACTTACTGATGATACAGGTACAAAAATCCAGCTGAAAATAGAAGTAGGAATTAAATCAATTAAACATCCCGCCCCCTGATCCGTCCTCTACATTTTTATTTAACACGTTCACTGCGGATCACTCCACCGTTGGAGTGATAAATGCATTGAAAATGGAGGTATCCGCAGTGAACGTGTTCAAAATTTATCTGAAATACGAAGTTTCACTGTCTTTAATGACGTCTTTTCAAGTATCGCCTTCCAGCATCGATTTCATTAAAAATTTACATACATTTTGGTAGTGTTTCGTCAGTAAAACTATATATATTTACTATCAAAATATGCGTTGGAAGACCGAGGTTGAGATGGTGAGGTGAAGCCGGAACAGACTTTTAGCCTAATCCTTGAAGGGATAAGAAGAAGATCAAAATATAAAGGTAATTCCGAGTAGTGAGCCATCATTTGAGTATTTTGAGCATAAACTCAATTCCCATCATCATCGTTAGGTCAATAAGCAAACATTGGAGTGTTGTTGTAAGAAAATCTGGATTAAAGACTTGCCCTCACATAAGAAATAAGTCAAAGGGATAAAAAATCTTCCAGCGAAAGTGGGAATGGAATTTTCGAGATTCCTTTATTGTATCGAAAATACCAGGTCGCCTTATTACATTTAAAGCCCTATTTAAGTGGGGAAAAAGTTTTTATTATAGTTCTAGGCATAAAAGTTTGCTACCGGATGAAATCTTCATGGAAATTGGTCTGTTACGCTTCGCTGAGGTGCAGCTATCTACTCCGCCGTTTTACTTCCTGCGATTTCTTTCTCAATTAAAATGGAGAATTTCTCCAAACTGCTCCCGTGGAGGTACTCTCTTCCTCTTTAATCCGGTAAATCTCCTACAGAGAATACTTTCCCTTCATTCAGCTTCTCACTGAGGTGTGCTTTTTCCTTTGATGGGGGATAAATGCTGCAGTTTTCGCCACGGTCTTTGGGAGACAGGCATAGAAGCTCAATTCATTCCATTTCGTTAATTTCAGGGATTTTTGTGCATATTATGGTTACTGCGGTACTGGGATGTTTAATTTGGTAAAGTGTGTTTATTTGCCAAGTTTTCAGATCCCCATTGTTTTGTCTCCGGCTTTCAGGAATATCTTTTGGTAATCATGAAGCAGTCGCTACGGAAGGTCTTTTGGAAGGAAACTTTATAATGATGGTTCTCGTAATTAACAAAGAAATTTGTCCCCAGGCTGTTTTGTAATATTTTCGTCGCAAGATTTAAACAGTAAAATTAATAAGTAGAAATATATAATCAAATTAAATATTTAATAAAATCAAATTAAGAATTGATAATAAAATTTAGTAATGAAATTTAATTAGAGGTTTAAAAATATGTCTCAAGTCGAGCTTCAGGTGTGCCTTTAAACCTTTAATTAATTAACGGCCGGGTCCAATTTTCTTTCTTTTCATGAAATTTAATGCTAAATTTAATGAAAAATTAAGTAAATAATATATTCCTTGGTAATATATAATGTGTATGTTCTGAGCGAATTCATTCGCTTTATGCATTAGGACGGTTTATTCTGACGTAAGATTCTTTTCGAAATTACAGATTTTTTGTTTTAAGACTAAATAGTTATTCACGTTCAGGAAATGATTTCGTCTGCTAGGTCGACTCCAAATAGAGAAAAGTTTGTTTTCTTATATGGAATTCTGCCATCGTTAATCTCATGCTTCTTTCCTCCGGTGCTCCTTTTTTTATAACTTAATGCTTCCAGTCTTGTCATAGCTTTCTATGCCTTTCTAATGGCCTACGTCATTCTATCCGTCTTTCTCTAACCGTTAATTCCAAATTCTTTCCCTTCTCCTACCCCAAGTTCTATCTTCCGGCCTTCATTCTCTGACTAACCTTTCTTTCTTGTTTATGAAAAGGAAAAAATGTTTCTCCCTGTTCATTTCCGCTCTTATGGAAGGTTCGAGTGCTCGTGGAAACAGAAAGCAAATATGATTTTTCGCGGGAAACATTTTAGTCCTATTTCAGCCTCCTAACATAACGATTTATTTTACCGCAATTGAAATTACGGAAGCATTTTTTTAATTCCTGCTTCGAAAAGGGATCGCAATGGTAAAATTTTTGCTGCTTTATCAGAGTCGTTTGATTTATCTTTATATTTGCTCGTTCATTGTAGCGTTTTTACGTTATTTGTGATACAATTTTCCCTCTATATAAGAATTGCAAATTAGTTTAACCGAGAGAAAATTAGTAATTTCGAAAATAACTCTGAAATAGAAATGACTTTTTTTATGAAAACACTAATTATAATTGAGTTTCATCGAAATGCGTGAGAATTCATCTGTTATCATAAGGCCAGTTTATTATTGGAAGTCGCCGGTGTCTGTACTTGTACTGAAGAAATCTGACCTTGAATTAGGTGCACATGTACTTCTCAGGACGTGAAATTAGTTCGAAGTCTATCGTATGTATGTGCAAAAACAAGTTCAACCATAGGCATTCCTGGAATATGAATTACCTTACTGTCATAATTTAGATCAGAGACTTTTATTTTGGTCTATAATATACTTTGGGGATCGGTTTCTTAATTTTTTTTATTATTTCTCTCTGCTGACGCAAAAGAATAGGTATTTTATTTTGAAATGTATACTATTATCATGATTCGAAAACAGTTTCTAAATTAAGTTGTACTTCGTGTTGTCACCCGTTCGAAAGACACTGTTTACGGAAATACTCTGCGGGAAGCCTTAGGAAACACTCAATTAAAATTATGACGATACCTCACGAAAATGGGGATATTATTTCATAAATTTAATCAATTATGCATTCTTTAAAGTTGGTGTTTTATTTAGCTTGAATTTTTCCTTAGATTTGTTATATTTTTAACACACATCAGTGTAAAAGTTGTTGTGTAAAGTTCCTTTGTTTCGCAAAAATCACTTCCAGGGATTAATAGAAAAAGGTTAAGAAAAGGTTAAAAGCAGTAATTTTCATAATTATTAGACTATTTAATTAGAGAAGTTAGGCCAGATAAGGCATCAGTTTCAGGTAACCTCTAATGCCCTTGTGGTGCTATTATTATTGATTATAATTACGTAGACTGGAACTAATGTTATGTGTCACGCACCCTTTAATTCGCTGTTGTAAAAGTTGATGGCGAATGTAATGGGAGGCAGATGTGGCAAAACTTGCACACTTTATGCTAGGATGAAGCATCGAGATTTCAGCTGAGCTATTTCGAGCCTGTCACGCCAGGATGTAAACGCATGCGAAACTGTTATCTCGCATTTATTCATAGTGGATGGGTTTTTGATATTTGCAACTGACCGTGACTTCCGTTATATCGACGTTTAATGGTTTCCGAGCCCTTTTAATAAGAGCAGCCATTCCCCACCTGGAGCTCCTTTAAAAACGGGGTCGGCCGCTTTCCGTTCTTTCTCCGCGTCCATTGGAGGGAGCGCCGCCGGTGAAGGGCTTTGTCATCCTGGTGAATCACTGCGCACGAGTCAATTGGGGAATGGCAATTACAGTCTCCTTTCCCTCTGCCCATGCCTCACTCCCACACGAAACCGTGGAAGGCCGCAGGTTGGAATGACGGCGAGACTCGAAGGGGCACGGCCTTGCGTTTCCCGTTATCGTATCGGAAAAGAAAACGAGACAACGGCGTTGCAAATACGGACGCGGAGGGAAATTTCAGCGGGATTCTGAGATTTTTTTATTCGCAGAGAATGTTGCTCCGTCTTTCTCAAGGATAGAGTTGCTGCTATTAGGTGTATGCATTGAAATGCAAATGGCCTGTGAGTTTTACGAGTTTTGCGACGGCCTTGATGGAGAATAAAATATAATTCGCGAGGAGATGACGTAATGGTGTCGTCATGAGTTGTCTTTTTACTTCTATCTATCTTTAAAACTGGGATTATTTTGGGGATTTTGATGTATGGTTGTATATTTATGTGAGAGATTTAGAGTATCGACGCATACTATGGACCTTCTTTTGAGAGGATGAACTTTTCGTGGAGGAAATTTAGTTAATCATCTGATCATTAATTTGTGTAATGTTTACTCCGAGTGGATACGTGAGTGCGACCCAAATTGGTGGGCAATTGAGCAGTAAAGCAGAGCTAGGCGAATGGTTTTGGATTCTATGAAATATATTAGTGTAAGCATCTTAAGTCTGCCGATTCACTTCCGATATGATTCAGTCTGGTTAGGTACAAATAATTATATATATTATGTATTGTTCAGTATGTAGATCGATATTATTTATATTTATGTAATTTTAATGATTTTAATCAGTATTTATTCATAACTCGCATTATTTATGCAAAACGATTTCTTTACCTCGTCCTTTTCTCTGTTGGATTAACTTAGGCAGATTTCAAGCATGCGTACTACGATTGAAAATTAGATTCAGCAATTGAATTTGTGGAGGACATCTCAGGTAATCATTATAGTCAGCCGTGTATCATCTTTCATTTCATCGTCATTTATATTAACCTTGTACCTCAGGAAAATTAGAATCGATGCAAGCGTTAGAAATAATGCGCGGGTTTTTATGTAAATCGCATGAAGGGCTTATTGCGTATTGAAATGCCTTTCAATTGATGCGAAGCATTGACGAGTATCTCATCAATTAGTTCAGGGTTGGTTGAAGGCAAGAGAGTTGGCTCCATGTGTCATATCATAGGGATATTACGTTAAACTACCTAATTATCGCGTGCGGAACGAATGGGGTACTTTTTTTACTTTGCAAGGTAAAAGGAAAACGTCATTTATATTGCCTCTCAGTGATATCTCCTGTGACCAGTGCAGAACGAAAATTTTCCTCGATATGGTTGTCTTTCAGTTCAACTATCGCCATTGTATCTAAATATTAGTAGTCGATTATCTCTGTATCCTTTTTGAAATCTACGAAATCAGAGCCAGTTGTTACAATTTTTATTTATTAGTGTTTCTAAATTCGATAAGAATAAGAATGCAATTCGCATCAATTGAAATGGCTTTCCGATTCATCATCAATAAGGTCTACATATAATTTAAGGCCCTAATAGAGTTTTTATCCTTTCATTTAATAATCAAATGAAAATTCTTGAGTAGGTATTCATGGCTTTCGAGTTCTCCATTTCACTGAATCGATCGATTCATGCGGAAAAAGCACATTTTACAAAAGCAGCGTCCTAGAAATTCCGTTCCGTTATTATTACTCGATTTGATCCCCATCTATCGGTATCAGTAGCGCACCTTTAAGATCCATCCCCTCCAGTCTGTGTCCTTCTGCGTCTCTTTCATTCGTGATATGATTGCCACTCAAGTGATCTGTCTGTTGGTTCAACCATGACGATGTACAGAAATGAGATTTACGATTGTTGTGTATTGCTTAATGGTGTTGATCGTCAGTAAATAGAATGGCACAGAAAAGTAATTCCGTGAAAGTCGTCCAATTTAGTAAACTTTATCAAAGATGCCTGCACATTCGTATTGAATCCAATGATTCATGGATTCATAAACTTGACATACTTTTTTGTAACAAAGAAAATATTCTTCCTTGGGCAATGAGAAGGTTTCTTTTGTTTTTATTCCTTTTTCGCTTCGATTTTCGAATTTGATAAAATGCAGTGAGTAATTTAAAGAATTTCAATATTTTTTTGCTCCACAGTGTTTTTGCAAAATTAGATAATGTCAATGATTTTTGGCATGAGTTTGAGTTGTTTTTAATTTTAAAATAAGAATTAAACTCGTACATAATCATTACTTCTCGGTTTTCATGTTATGAAAAATCGCATTTTGTTTGACTGAAATACTGCTGTACGAAATTTGAGAACAGTAGATATTGCATTAATGTTCCTTAGTGACATTTGTTGGAATTCCATGTTTAGGATGTAGAGATAAATGGCAGCTGTATTGGTTATGAGTGTATAACGAGGATAAGCTATTGCCATTTATTTCTGCACTGTTGATATTGAATGAAATGTAACTTATTTCATTCTTTTTAAACCTGCCTTATCTTACAGTTTATCATCTTATCAAACACAGATTGCCAGAAATGGGTATTCGACTATTGAGTCAACTGCTTGGGCCGTGACTTCGTAGTAGGATTCCACGAAGAATTAAGGAAAAGTGATCTTTTACAAACCACTATATTTAATGACTCCATTAGTCGAAACCATGGTCACCTTGCAATAAACATCGTTGTTTGTCAAAGTTCAACTTTTCCTGGTTAAATACTTTTTCTGTTTTTTTGTTTCAATTCATTGGTATGATACATACATAGCAGTGATAGTTACAAAATACGTATCTCATTGGATTCATAAATCATGAAAAAATTCGGTTTCTCAAAGGTATCCTTCTTTTCAAAGATGCCTTATCTTATATATCTCATATCTTTCTGACTCTTCTATTTGATTTTCTTTAGACATTTTCTACGCGAATTTGATGTTGGATTACTTTATCGCCGCAATTAGCCCTTATCACGATTTCTTTCAATTCTCGTCATTCTATCTTCAGTATATTTGTAACTTTTTTAAACTTATCGTTAACGTTTCGCTTTACCTGATGATTGATTGAAGATAAGCGGAAGATGTTTCTTCAAAATAAGTAGGTAAAGGTAAATTGATGTATTTGAATATAATGATATAAGAGAGGAAAGGAATAAAAATATTAAGGTGTTCTACTTTTTGACGTTGACATGAAGTCTTAATATTTGCGTAGAAATACAAGGCACTACTTAAATCGTGGAATGGAATAAAGAATTAGTTTGGTCGGAGATATTTTCCTCCCGGAGGATACTAACTCTAATTACCCAGTGCATCCCCTTACGAATCGAAATTTTGTATTTCAAAATAAATCCTGAAAAACGCACCACGAAAGTTTTTGTGCAAATGAGATGTGCCGGAAACTTAAACAGTGACCTAAATAGCGCGTCAAATTTTAATGGGATGACTAACAATGCACACGAAAGTGAAAGAGGATGCACGAATGTTTCAAGGCGGCAAATTTAATTGCAAGAGATAAAAAACCCCAATATATAACCCTCTTATCCCTCTTGACATTAAGAAACACACAGGCACGGAAAAATCACGACCGAATGCGAATATTTCCGAAACGAAGTGCGGTTGGCCTTTCAAGCATCGGTCACGTAATGGTATGGGAATTAACAAATGTGAAAGTGCAGGAAACATAAATATAAGCGTGGAAAAAAAGGAATGGCATTAGGGATAGCGGACGTGGACGACCATGCCCGAGGGATGATTTCGAACCCGTTACCATAGCATTTGGAGGCCGATACCCTGGCGACCTCTTCTCGGACCTTTCCAGATCTCAAAACTCCTTTCCAAACCTTTCCTTTCGAAATTTTTTTCTTTTCCTCTCTCCGAAATCTCTCTCCATCAGCAGTCCCGCTCCCCCTTCCCCTTTCATTACTTCTCTTCAATTACACTGGCGGCATTCCCTCTAAGCTTTCTCTCGGGTGCTCACACAACTTTCCCATCCCATAGGATCCCCTTATCGCCCTTCCATTCCTCTTCCTTCCCTTACCCAAGTTTCTTTCACCTTCCCCACCAGTGTTGCCAAAAGAATCTTAATTTAATCGTTGCTGAATCCGCTCTATAAAATTGCTTGAATGGGACATAATGTAGGCGACTGTCGTCGGAGTCGTAAGTTTTCTAGAACAGAGGCTGTCTTAACCAGATTGTTCGAAATTCTTTCTTTCTTTTTTCATCGTAGTGTATTAAAATCAAGGAATTGTTTAGAATAGTTTACCTGAATCAGGTAATCCTATTATACTGTAATATCGCTTTATTATTTAGTGTTACTTATTTTGAAAATCAGCTTGACTACCTACGTAGCTCTGATATCTCTGATACCCTCCTTACAAAATTTAAATCTGAACTTTTTGTCAGCTTTTTTTGAAAGAACATATTTTGATTAAGCGTGATTATCCTGAGTCTATATTTTTCTGAATTTCCAGTTACCTTTTCACAGTTTTTATGATTTTTTTGGCCGTCAGTTTCTCTCTCATATTACTTACAATGTAAATCACTCTATCATTCTACCTACACTTTGATTAATAGATTTTCTATCTATTCCTGGATATTTTACCGTAGATAATACATTTTATTATGCTAAAATATCTTTTCTTCTATTCCACTTAACATTCTTTTTTCCTTTAATATTTTCCTTGTTATCTTAAGGTTTATTTGTATTGTTTTGGGTTTTTAAGAAATTTTAATTGTAAGTCAGCACTACTCTACTTGTAATCAAGTCGTTTTCGTACATTCATTTTCTTCGTGTTTACAGGTTTTACTGAAATATTGCAGAGAAAACTGAAAGAGATCTGTACCATTTATTTGAGAGTTTTTTCCTTGATTATAACTTGCTTTGAAGCACCCCTAGTAATTAATAATGAATTACAATTTAGATTCACAATTGGCCATTGTATTAATTATTTATTGCTACGCTTACCTTAAATGGAAGATAACTTGATACAGGTATTTGAATTATGAATTCAAACAGTCATACAAGGATTCAGTTTGTTTATACCTTATAAATTGGCTCTCCATCCCTTTTAAGTGGTGTTCTACGCAAACATTTTTCAGATAAATCCACAGAGCATTGTCCTTTATAAGACATCCTTGACATTGATCCATAAAAAGATTATACAAATCTGTTCCAAATGCGAAATCCGATTTTAGGCGGTGTTAATGGAAATACCGGAAACTCTAAAGTTACGCTCAATCGTCACATTTGATGCGCAAATTGGCAACCTTGCCTCACTTTCGCACTCCGTATCACATCGCTCCACTCTTTATTATTGAGCGCGGCCGCCCACCTATTCACCCTTTCACCAGGATGTCCTCCCCCCAATACTTTCTGACGTTGCCTCTTCCCTTTTCGAACGGTGGCCCATGGAACATCACCCTTCACTCCTTCCCGAATCGGAGAAATGGCTCTTTGATCTCCCATTTCCTTCCCTTTACTACTCCCTTTCTATCCGACTTCTATTATGCTCTCCTGACACTCTTCCGCTTCTTTTTCCTTTCCCAATTTTTTTTAGTATAAGTGGTTCTTAAGAAATTTAACCACTCTTCTCATTGATAAGAAAACGGATTTTTTTAACCACTTTCGGTGACTAGAAAGGTTCTCAGTGCCAAGGAGTGTTAAATGTAACGAGTGTTGTTTATGGAGGAGTCAAAGGAAGAATCTAAAAGGACATATTTTTGGGTTGTATTTAACGATGTCTACTTCCGGCTTAAATGTGGATTTTTTGTATGACTTTGGAGCGCATCATATCATCAGTCATTTACATCTCATCCTTCTTCATATAAATTAGTATTCATTGACCGGTGCTAAATGTTGATGTTTATTTGTAAATCGAGTCCTAGCAAGCGGATTGAAAATCAAATATCGTTAAAGTAAAATAAAAAGAAAGATTCTACCATTGTTGATTGGTTGTTTTTGGACGTCAACTTTATGAAGTGAACTTTTGTTTCATTTTGGGAAATATTATAAATTCTTTTTCGTCACATTTCCCGGTCATTTGTATTATTTTGAGGTTGTTTAAATTATTCACACCCATTTTTATACATGCTTTGAGATAAATTAACTTTTCATTATAACAAATTCTCGATTGGATTCGTAATTCCGTACTGATTAATCGATTTTCTGATCAGGTCCCTTCAATATTTACCTCGAGTACTTGTTGCCGCAGACCATCCTTTTCTTTGCTCTTGCGGGAAGTGGTTATCTATCTTTAAATAGTTCATTTCCTTAGAGCCAAATATTTCAGTAACTGCCAGTTAATTTCGACAAAGTTAGGAAATCGAATCATTCTCGTACTGAGCCCAATGAGGAAAATTTTCTTAATATCCAGGAACTGTTATCTTTCATAAGCCGGTATCTTTAGCAGCGTTGATAAGGCCATTCGCCGGTTATAGATATTGCTTTCTGCCGCCATGATTGATTACTTTTCGTGTGGGAAGGCGATGGATTCCGAGAAATCCGTCGTTACACATTTTTCATCTTACGTTGAGCGTCATATAGCATGCTTGAGCAAACATACGTATACACCTGCGTAGCATGGCTTATTGCGCACAGTTTAGAAACTGCATGTATTTCCCCAGTCAGGCAGGAAGAAATAAGTTCAGGGGATGTTTACAGATTCGATAAGTAATTCGAGTACCGGTCAGCGGAGATTCGCCGGAAGGTTTAGCATCGAAAGACGAGAGCTTTTTAATCTTATTAAGACATGAAAATTTCTCCATTACTGAGTGCAGTTTTTCGCAGTCGCACATGTCATCCATCTTTGACCGATAAGTTATGTAGTCCATGAATTTACGGTTATTTTCTCTTTTCATCGCTGCTCTTTCAAGAAGCCCAAGTTAGGATATTCAGCTGGTAATGAAACTAATTTGAGAGTGCCGAATTAGCGAGATGTTTGCTCTTGCACGTAAACTTCCGAGCTCGTATTACCTGTATTTGCCAATTAATGGTCTTCGGGTAGACTGCTAGACGTCAGGACGGCTCTTCCAACGCCGTACTGCTAACGAATAGCGTTAAATTCCTCTTACCTCATCAACGGAAAGACTTTTTACAAACGATTGAATGCACTGAATGGCGGATTGAAATCTGGAAGATCGAAGATAGTGAGAAGCAACACATGTCAGATATCTGACACTGAATTTGCTTTTACTTGCCAATGCCCAATTCTCTACATCCGGTTCTCGACCACTCTTTCTCTTTTGTTGTCAATCTCTTCATTTCAGTCTTCTGTATTATTAATAATGAAGAGATGGCTCATTTTAATGTTTACGCTATGCAATATCTAAAGATTATGCAGTATTATGTGTATTCATGATTATTCGCGGATTTGCTAGATTATTAGTCATCAATAGGGCTTATCTCTTTACCTGTAAGTATAAACTTAAATCAGTAACATTCATCAAAGTTTCTATCACACGTATTAAGATGAAGGATATCGCTTAGATAAGTACTAAAACGGAAACAACAATTACGACCGTTGAAAATGTCAATTATAAAATGACTACTCTCATATTACCATCAAAATTCATTGTGTATTCAAAAATTAAGTGGAACATTGAGTCTAATTCTAGTCCCATTTTATTCCGATGTTCAGATTTGCTTTATTTTAATCCCTGAATGCTGAAGTTCAAAATTTTGCGTGACTTGTTATCTTCGCTCCTTTTTATGTATCGATTATATACCTAGTCGAACTAGTAAGTGTTCCGTACCACGTAATTCTCTAGAGTAAACGTGTAATGTACTCTTGATGACATCAATAAGTCATCCTTGCCTTGCAACCTGCGGTAGTGCATCGTATCTCAATCACTCAGTGCAACAAGCGGCACAACTCACTACTCGCGTTTGCATGTTTGGCTGTTAATGGCCTTTCCCGACATTATGCAACCCTTTGTGACACATCTTCGGTCGTTTTTACCTCGGGTCGAGCGATGTTGTCTTGTTTCGACGGGCACGCGGGGGAGGAATGGGGCGTTATGACCTCATTATCTCCTCATAAAGTAATTCTCGAATAACATCTGGGACAGTTAGGTTCATCCCGTAGGCGTAGTGCGAGGATTAAAGCGTCGGCGGTCCTCGCAAAAAAGATATGCCTTGGAACGACTTAGCTCTCGCGGAGTGTGTGATAGCAGTGCAGGAGCTAGGGGAGACGTTGAAGAACGAGTGAGCATCAAGAACAGTGCTTCCCACGCGGCGCTCGAGAGGGCTCCGTGACATTTCTCTCATTCATGTGGTTTATCGCGGTGATATACATAAATATATACACATGCACACACACGCGAGCCCGCGTGCATCCGGAGGGGAAGGCGGGCGCGATCACCCACGCAAATGAGGCCGAGGGCCGATTTCGTTGGCTTCGGAGAGAAGGGGAAACAGAGCGTAAAGTTTGGGTGACAATCTCTCTGTCGCGCACATTCTGTTTCGTCCATTTAGATGCAGCTTCGAGTGAAACAGCCGTAAGTTATGGGTGTTGGTTCTGAAGGGAAACTTCGGAGCGATCGTTGCGAAGTGAGAACGTGAAGTATACGTATGTATGTACGTAACTCTGCTCTCGGAAGATGCGTGTTACCGTAAATATAAATTAATCACTGGAAAATTTTGTACCCCGTATGCAACTTGTCCGTATTAATTAGTAGTAGTCTACTTACGGCTGCTAAAGTCATTTCGCATGTGAGCCCCCACTAGGAATCGAACCCGGAATCGCGTTTTATCGAATTCGAACGACATGACTATCCGGAGGCCCCCCGTGTTAATTATATTCTTTTCTAAATTCTTTGAACATTTACTCACGAAGGTTTTCAATTTTTTCAATCAATATTTTCATTTGAATTTTTTTTCTTGTATATGAATTTTCTTTCACAAATTCAATATGAGAAAAGAGCAATGCACAGCTCTAATTTACTGTGTTATGCTTACAACTTGATAGTGTTTAAATTAAATCATTCTCCGTTTACTTAAATTTTGACAAAAGTAAACCAGTTGAGTAACTCGGTTTAAAGTAGAATACGGTGTCATGTGCAGATACATTGTTATTTTTTCTCATTAATTATGTAACTTTGAATAAGAGCATCGGATGAGGATAGAAGTTACCTGATGGACCTTATGTATTGGTGGTTAAAATTCAAAGTATTCCCTCAAATGCGTAACCGTAGCGTGAGTTAAACGTAAAAATATCCTGGGTGCAGCAATTTACTGAGTCCAAATGAAAGCAGTTTGGATTACTCGTATGTATGCCTGTTGACAAATTTCTACCAAACGTATAATACCAATTTCTAAATATACCAATCTAAAAGATTATTTGCACAGCGATTAACGAAACCTAAATGAAGTGATTATGAATGACGGCATATGTCGTAGAATAAACATTCACTTTTGAAATCAAAAATACCAACAAGAAGTACTCGAGATGAGAATAAACAACCCCGGGGTTTTTCCTGAAGTTCAGCGATGTCTTCTCGTAAAGATGCATAAAACCGAGCAAGAACTGGTCTCGACTATCTCTCCAAAACAAAATTGCAGATGTAGAGGCCGGAAGCGGGTGCAGCGTCAGTCTCCAAGGAGAAAGGGAAGGGTTGAGTGAGATAATCCAAGAATTCGACCTCCATAAGTTCTCCCCATCCCCGTAACGTAAGTCGTTCCCTCAATGGTAGCTCGCGCACGGTACGAAGGCGAAGAATGAAAGGGTAGATGCTTAGTGGAGGTAAAGGACATCACGGAAGAGAAGGACGATAACTGTACATTAGAGAGGGAGAGAAAATTGCGAAAGTCAGTCTCGAAACGTATATATAAAAACTATCGCTTACACGGAGATTATCTTGCGAATCGATGAGCGATTGCTTAGTCATTGACTTCACATCGTTATTTCACCGTATTATTGTTTTACGATCAATGTAAATTGTTGATGGAGATAAAACGAATCGAATAGTAAAATGTTGTCATAGAAATAGTCTAATTATTTAAATATTATTTTCCAATTTCTTTATGTTAGTAGTCTTACTCTATTCCTTACCCAGAGCTTTGAATTTTTAGCTACTCCTCTAGTTCTAAATTTTGCGCTCGACATCAGAAGCTTTGAGAAAAATCGAACTTCAATTTATTTTTACATAACATAAAATTGCATGGAATGGGGACGTATATAAATTCGATTTGAATCCGAAACCTCATCGTTGCTAAGTTGGCACTCAGATTCCTACGTAATCGATGTTAGGAATTTAGTAGTAAAATTATGGGACTTTTTTTGGCATTTATTCAATGTTAACGAGGAACTTACTACGTTTTATAATACTTGGTAAAGGTTAGGAAGCTTATAATGCTCAAAAGAAGATGAGAGGATTCAAATTGTATTTAATTGATTAACAGAGTGGAGAGATACGGTCGTAATTCCTGTAAGGTTTCGCTAACACAGATTCTAAGATGGTCTTATTTCTGCTTAAAAAATTGGTGGGTTGGGACAAGAATGTTTTGAGAAAAAAGGACCTGTGATGTTGATATTAAAGTAAGTAAGAAATGTGGGAGTGGTCAAGGAGAATGGAAGGGTACGATCCAGACACGCGACCTTTTTTTTAATCCGGCCCTTCCGCCCTTATCCCACTCTTCCTAAAGGAGTCCTCCAACCACAGTCCTTTCTCACGCTTCTCAACTCATTTGCATTTATCTCTTCTGGACCTTGTCCCCCCTTACCTTTTCATTTTTCTCTTCATTTCTTCACACCCTTTCTTTCCACGATTCCTTTTATTTTTTCTTTGCGTCTCCTTACTTTTCTCCCCCGTCTTTCTCTGCCCATGGCGGTGTTTTTCATTCTTATTTTCGGGTCAGTATGGGGGCATTTTCATTTTGCGAAGTCATTAAGGAGGGGCCTTATTTGAAATGAAAGAGAAAACTCAAAGTTAGACACCCGGGTTGAGTAGTTTGGGTCACACGAGTTACATTCGTCGTCTTTTTTCTTTCCCTCTGTTTGTAACTTGGTAATTCTTTCGTTGGGGATCCAAAATTGATTCTCAAGTTGGCCATTGTTTCATCTGATGGGCAAAAATGTCATCTGAAGTTTAAACTGTGGCTTATAATGTTATTATAATCGAATTATAACAATCCAATGGACTAGTTCGAACAATCTGATTGAGTTTGTTATTTTATTGAAGGATCATTACTGATAGATTTTTGGTAACTAGTTTGTGCTGTTACTTAATCGCAAATCTTCAAAGTTATTCAAATCACGATATTGTGTATATTTTTCTGTTATATCTATGCTCACTGTACTAATCTTCAGGAATGGATACCACACTTCTCAGGTATGGGAATTTCTCTTCATCAAAGATTGAAAGCTCATTTCTCAAACAGGTGAAAGGTAGCTCCGTTAATCTTAAGAAAAACTGAACTCAACAATGTTTTTAAGAAAAATTAAACATAACAGTAATGTCGCCGATTGTTATTTAAGAATAAAAGTATTACATTTCTAAGATAAATTCTAAAAACAGATGTAAAAAAACTTCATTTGAGTGATAAAGGTGCTGAAATGACTGCAGAAATATACTTAAACATACTTATAAAGAAATATACTTAATAAGAAACTTGATTATTATCCAATACTTTATCCGAAACTTATCTTTGATTGTTTGCTAAGTGATGCAAAAGTACTGACCAACCATGATACCGACTCACATCACCATTCAGCGTGAGATTAAAGGAACTTAAAAGTTTTAATTTAAACCTAAAGCTTTTTTTTCGAAAATAAAGCGGCTTAAGGAGTATTATGCGTTCCTATAAGGAAGATAGTTTTCAACTTTTTTCATCGATACGCGACTAAGTACGTAAGTAGTCTTTTTGGGAAACATCTGGCCTTCACTCTCAGTGGGAAAATCTCACCGTTTTGAAGATCTGCGAATGCCTCGCTGAACCTGAGAGTCGTTTTTGCATATCCTCCCACAGCATCTCTTCTCTTTTCTGCCGCATACTCTCGCTGCGCTTCTTTCGCACCATCTCTTCACATTCCTCATTTGTACCGTTACTCCTCCGAGTGAAGGGGGATAAGGGCTCCTTCGCCGCTGCGATAATTTATACGAATTTGAAGTGCGCCCTGTGCGGCCTTTTTTCTGCTGATAAAGATTCCTCGTTCCGTGCCGCAAACGAAGACGGTTACGTAGGTATGTAAGATCCATTACACCCGCAGGGAATTCGTTGTTTTCCCACGTTCCTTATTTACTCCAAGCAACGACGAATATTTCGTAAATTGGGCAATAACGGAGATAGTAACTTATTTACACTTCCGAAATTTAAGAATTTTATACGCTCTTTACAGTTTGAAGGTGTTTTCGATTTTGTTAGAGTACTCCGTCGATTTCAATCCATTTCAGCAGCGGAATTGTATAGGATTGTAAGTATTATTCACTTAACATTCTTTTTGTGAGATTAATTTCTTCTTCTCATACATGAAATGATTTTCTAAGTTATGTCAATTAGTTTCATACTGATATTGCCATGATTGTCTCCAGCTTCCATTTTCAATATTTAGAGCAAATAGAGATAACTAATCACTATTTCAAGTATCAGGAAATTTTAACTAAAGCAAGAGACTGAAGTAAAGAGAGATTTATTTTTATGAAGTTTTTTTATTGAGAGATTTAAGTAAAGCAAGCTATTTATTGGAATATATTAGCATGTATAACTGCAAGTGTATGATTAGTGTAATACTTAGTCTATATCACTAAATGAGTTGTAGTACAAACTTCTAATGAATATGGTTTGCGATGGTATGGTATGAAGGTATGGTATGATGGTATGGTATGATGGTATGGTATGGTATGGTAACAGCGATAGAACTTTCGATCTTTCTGTATCACTTTCATACTTTTAAACTGCATTGTTGATATCGATTAATTTTCAGTTGACTCATAATTTCATGTCAGGTTAACAAATTCCTTAAACAGTTAATGCACAGGTTATCCGTAGAAGACTAGGCATATAATATGATGTTTAAATGATAATTTACTCAGTTTTCCCCATCACAACTCTGTTCTAAAGTTTTCCATGGAAAACTAAATGCATTCTCTTCATAAAAGCAATTAAAATTCCTTTAGACACATATATGAGTTGCGGAAGTTGTGAAAAAGGAACTATGAACAATTTAATTCCGAACTCGAAAGTTCTTTCCTTTTCTATCATATTTTCTTTCAGCTGTTGCATTCACAAACGCACGCTTCACGTGACCTCTTTTTACGATGACAACAATGAAAACATCGCTCTCATCCATGTTGCATAATATTTATACCACAGTTTATCGTCGTGCTCTGTTTTCTTTTTGTGACATCTTTTTGATCGCCATTGTCACTTATTGTGAATGTAGTACTGCGGAAAACATGAAATTATTTCAGAATAGAATGAATCCATTACCTTTGTGTCTGCGGGCCATGTATATCGATATTTGTAAGTAATATAATTCGATTGCGGATTCATATGCATATTTCAAAGAAACTTTTAATTATTACGTTTTATTTTTATGAGTTTATATCTCACGTTTCATCAATTGACATTTGGAGATTACAGTGACGTATATAAGTCATAATTGAATTACAATAACCATGTAGTTTAATTTAACTATTACCGTTGTTACTATTATTACTCTACTCGGTATTACCTCTTTAACTCAGCTATTACAGTCGGATTAGTATCGTGGAATTGCGTTTTTGTTTTCGTCTTTTTAGATCTCTCTCAGTGTGTAAGTGAAAATGTGTATTATTTCCCTAGTTTGTGATACTTTATTGGAAGCTATTTTCACTGGTGCGCCGAAAAATTGAATTCGAAAATAATTATTCAGTATTCTCAAAATAATTCTACGAATCGAAATTTTGAAAAAAAATTTCCATAGAGACTCAGCGGTGAAAGGGGAAACCCACGTTGCGGGAAAACACCCACAGAGAAGGGGTTAAAGAAAACAGCGAAATCACAGAAGGAAAAAATCAGTAAAAGTAATTTACACTGACGATGTTTGCATTAAAAAAAAGCACAGGAGAATTTTTAAATATAAATAAAATATGATACGTGTCGTAGCATCCCTCAGTAGGTCACGCATTCCATAAGAATGAGTTTTAGAATTTTCCAGGTAATACAGCTTTTAAATTCTGTCGGAAACTCAGGGTAGAATACTTAATTTCGAGCTTTATTGGTAGAGGAAATTCGTATCGGTTTCTCGGAAAAATTTGTTCTCTTTGGTAATTTTTCCACTTCCTTTCTCCACCACTCAAGTGTAAGGGAATATTTACTAGTTGTCGTGGCTGGGACGCGACCGCATCCCACGCATTTGCTTAAGATATTTGCATTTGCCAGACGTTTCCGTAGAAACGAAGAAGCAAGAATCGTTTTCGTACGCTGTATTCCGCTACGAGGAGTCAGTGATGACTTTCCCACTTCAGAAGGTGCGCAAACATCTGGGATAAATTTGGCGGCTTTCGGTTGAGTCTAAAGAGAGGGTCATTTCGGTCTGTGGTTTTAGGCCAAGAGTTCAGTGGGTTGATGTGCAAATTATTTACGTTTTTATTGAATTTAGGGAGAAACGTCATTCTAGCTTTAAAATTTTATGGCTTAGCTTTAGCCCAATTTTAGATAAATAGTTGTGATTTGTTTTAAATTCAAGTTGTGGCTTCTTGTTAGCAATATTTATTCGTAAACCATGTTTAAAAGCGTTTAAAAATATCCGAATAAAAGGCAATTTAATTCTGTAGGAGATATTATAGTAGTTCTTTGATTTTAGAGTATGTAATTTGATCTGTTAGTTACCAAAATTAGCGATAAAAATTAACCTTTCTGTATTTTAACGTCATACTACAATTACTAGTGATAACAAGTTACTGATTTGTCAACTAACATTAGCGATAAAAATTAATCTTTCTGTAATTTAACGTCATACTATAATTACTAGTGATAGAAAGTTACTGATTTGTCATCTAGTTTACTAGTTCTCATTCTTGTTAAATCTGTACTAGTAATTCTGTTACCGAAACTGTTATCTGAATTCTGAGAATTTATGAGAAAAATCTCGAGGTTATGCATACGGAGAAAATTAGCAGACAACAAAATCCTATCTTAAGATATTCAAAATATGGCATTGAGCTGCTCATTACTTGAAAATTTGCCTATCTGCGACTCATTTTAGATCGATTTATCGCACCAAATTATTCGAAGTGCTTTTTATCGTTGCATAATACCCAATAATCAAGTAACTAATCCGCTGCTGACATTTCGAACGGTGGCGGAAGTCTGATTTTCCTTCGCTTAAATGCCTCTCTGATTTCTTTCACAAGCAAGGGAAATGTGAAAGGCACCGCCCAAATAATTTTTCGGATTTAAAAGGCTCCATTGAAGCTTGCTTTCAGGGCAGAAGTCGGAGATAAGGATGCGAAGTCGTCGAGAAATACCAATAACCTTAATTTTCAGAGATCAAACAAAATGCTCATCGTTAAAAAAATAGGCGGTGTATTGCACCTTGCAATATTACGAGATATCGAGAAATCCGGGTCAGGCGGGCTCCGTTATTTGCTCTTTTTCTTGTCAGGAAGCCCTTTGTAAGCATTGGATTTTCGAACACTTTTTTGCTCTTACCGACGTATTGCTTGAAGACCTCCTTCCAAACACGTGTTTTTTTGAAGCTGCTTTCTTTGTTTTTGTCTAAACCTTTCTCCCTTGGTGTTCAAATCTGGATTATACAAGCTTTACTGATAAAGTATATTTTTCTTTTTATATAATTAACTCCTGAGTACACATAACTGGTAGTTTTCTTTAATGTTATTGTTTAAGATATTTCGGTTCAAGATTTACCAATTTTAGGAGTTAAATATCAGAATTCGGTAGCAGTTTTATCAAGAAGGAAATGAGTTTTCGTAGGAGAGAGAAAGTATATAATTATTATTTAATTTCTTTGATATGCGAGAAAAATAGGATTTGACAGCTCTTATGCGAGCTCGTATATTTGCCTCATCAGATGGGTTATTTTTGGAACAGTATCCCGGCTGATGTATTAGACTCCCTTCAGACTATTTCTTGTGTTAATTTTATTGTTCCTAAGACGCTGTAAACAATATTTTCAGCTAGTTTTTCCCTCTTCATAAAATTATTTGTCTGAATCATATTATAAACGAATTTCTTTTTATATTTTTTATTTCATTATTACATTTGTATATTTATTACTTTATTCCATTGCAAGAAAGTTGAGCTCGTGTTTGTGATAAATAAATTGACATCATTACCATATAAAACTTAAGAATCGTTTATTATCGAAAGGGGATTTTCAGTAAATGTCACACTAATGTAGCTGTCCCCTGTTTATTCTTTCTATGGCTTGCATACTAAGGCTTAAGGCTAGTTACGCCAATCCGGTGTAACTATTTTATATTTCCTTAATAGATTAAACATAAAACTCTTTGCATTCCAGGTTAAAATATTTACTATTTTCTGTATACGGAATCTTTCTTGCCTTACGCAAAACGTAGTAATTGCCAATCTCTCGAGACCCAAAAGCCTTTTCTTTAGCGAATTTCTCAGATTATAATGTCTAGCAATGCTAATACTGGGCAGTCAGCTACTGGTTCATATTTTACTCATCTCTCCGGTTCTCTACCAGCATTCTCGGTGATCAGAGGGTTTAGTGCACTTTGGAAAATAATTTTCTATTCTCCTTCCATCTCCTCGTGCACCGCGAGTTGAGGAAGTCCGCAAAAGACTTCAATTAGCAACCTAGTGGAAGCCTTAAAAGGAATAGCGTAACCTAGAACTTGAGTCATTCCTCCGGCAAAGAGCATTAGCAACCTGGTGCATGGATGTTTTCATCCACTTTTTGACAGGCGCGTGAATGGGAAACTGCGGATAATCGCGCGGAGAGGGCTGGTCGATCATAATCGAAGTCGGCGAATCGCATTGACGTGCGGAAAATAAAAAAGCCACGTCTTTCGCTTTGATTGAAAATCGCATCTGGATTACTTGGGCTTCTTCCTCGCAAGCTTTATAGCGAGTTTACCGAGATGTCTTCGGTCGAGGCCAGAGGCGGTCCTTTTTCAACGAGACCTTTCTCCCCGCTCTCAAATGGACATCTCACTTTCCTCCATTCGTGCGTAAATATAGGCTTGGGATTGCAGATTCTCTTCCTCGTTGCAAGTTTCCCCCATCCACCCTTCGTTGAAAAGAGCGGCGTGTTTGTGGGGAAAAGTGTGCCGAGAAGGAGGAAAAAAGGAGATTCTAAACACGAGGCAATCTGTGCAAATGCTTTCAGGTGCAAGTGGAGGTGCTTCGCCGTTGAAATTTTAATTTAATCGCCTTCTCGGGAATGACGTAAATGCTGCCCAGGGAACGATTTGTCTGCATATTGAGCTGACAACATTGGTGAAGAAATATTTCGTCATTTTAACAATAGGCGATGATGGAATACCTCGTATATTTTCTCTTTATCCCCTCGGTATTTTCTCAAAATGATCCAGACTTAGGTGTCATCTCTCATATCAACCACTTGGGTTAGGAGGATTGCTCTAGAAGGAATTTTAAGGCCTTGGAGGTCTTCTGTAAATAAAATTCGTGTGGTGACTTCAGGGACCAAATCTCATACTTATATACAGTAATATCTCAACCATATTATGTTTTTTTAACTATCTGAAAGTTGCGTTTGAGGTAATTCAGCAAAATGACCGATCAAATGAATATCTATTGAGCACCTTTGCTGTTAATTTAAAATCAAATCAGCGCTCTAATTTATTACCGCTATAATTTCTTTAGACTCTGTTAGTTTTACTGGATTTAGTGTACTGGTACTAGTTTTACTGTAGTTAGTACTTAATACTCAGTAATAATTGTTTTTCTTTTTCATTTCAGGTAAGTTACCTTGTGAGGGAAACAATCTGTCGAAACTGTGAAACTCGAAAATATGGAAAGTAGTAAGTTTTTCTTGCACAAATACTTTTTAACCACATACTTACTTTAAAAACCAAATTAAACACATAGAGGTGTCTCAATATGAATTTTTATGTCAGTTACCATATATTGAACGATTTTGCCTTAAATAATATTTACAATTCCTAAACAATAGTATTTAAGTACTAAATCATACTTTTAGAGCAATTTTAATCCGCAGTTAAGGGAAAACTTTGGTACTGCGGTTCGGTGTGTGATGTACCGCTTCTCAATGCAAAAAGGATTACATCAAACTCACATCATATACGTAGTATTTATTTCTGAATTAAGATAAAGTACGAATTATTATGGGTATGTACGTATAGTTTTACCCGCTGGTTTTGGAAGTGGGCGCGTAAACGGCTCGAGAAGGAAGCTGGTCAATTGCGCTCATTCAAAATACTTTCAATCTCGAAGCGCGTGGGATGAAGATAGGAGCATGAATGGAAAGATATGGAAGTCTATTTATAGAATCAAATGAGAGGGTATCGATCTGTCGCAGATGACGAGCGGGAAGAATCTCAGCTTCGTGTTCCCTCAAATGAAATTTTTAGAGGATCGCCGAAGTGATTTAAGTAGCCTTTCTTTCCGTACGGCGCCAATCCTTTTCTATGGCATCCATGGCTAGCAGACGATGGTTTTTAGAGCGTGGGATTCGATTGTCTTCTCACGGTATTCCCGTGGGTACTTCCCACGTTGGAATACCGCCCACCGACTGTATTACGCTCCCGTGTGTTATGCCTCCATTTCCGGAGACCATGGAGTGCGGTTTAATTTTTTGCCGTCTCGTTAGAGGTTTTCGTAGTGTTGCTCTATAAGTCGATGCCTAGAAATAGTTCATGACGTTTATTCGAAAATTAGTTGTCAGATCCTTGGCGTTGAAATTTCTCTAAAATTAAGCTCCAGGTTTTATCAGTTTCATTGAGCCATTTGATCTCTATTTTCTATAAAAAAATTCCGGATAGTGGTTTTATATTGCTTTTTATAATGCAGTTTTTATAATTAGTCTTATAGGCATTTTTTCATACGAATAAAATTACAAGCAATGTAAAATTTCCTGCATATCTATAAAGCATCATCAGATGTAGGTGGGGAGATCGTTGTCCTTTTTAAAAATCTGTAAGAAAGCAATTTTCCATATTTATTTTTCTAGTAGCCTAAACTGTTAATTGCAAACCACGGCTTTGGTTATTGCTCCTATATTGCATTTGTTCCGACAAAATAGCATTTTTGCCATTCTTAACCTTAACAGAAGAAATTAAGGCACTAAGGCTTGCTGCTCTATAACAACTGTGTATTTGAACGATCTATAATTGTCCCAATCACTTGCTCAATTTCTAGATCCGCCGCTGCCGTAAATAGTACTTGGTAATTCCCATCACTCTCTTGAAGTAGAAGTCACTGAAAACGCTAACTTCCCATAGAATTTTAGGAGGAAAACTTTGCGATATGATATGACTGTCTCATTAACTTTGTGGTTTAAAGTTTTAAGACATTTGCTTTTCTCGTCGTAGTTGCTTCAAGGAAACGAGACGGAATTGTAAAGCGGGTTTTCACGAAACTATTCCGAGATTTTACACTCATGATCTTATGAATTTTATTTGTTGTGGCAGAATATCGCAAAAATGTCACATAAGGATAATATTGTGAATATTTTTTTCCTTCAGGAACCTTTTAGTATATCTGTACAAATCTGCGTCCCATAGGATGATGGCATTTCGTGTTGTCTCAGTTTTCATTCCAGAATACGCAGTGAAATTGTAGAGGGAGTTAGTTATCTATGACTTGCACATCGCTGTGCTTATACATGACCACAAGTCCGTAACGCTTGATTAAACCGATGAGTAAACTCCGACGCATACACGAATGAATCACAAATGAAAAATATTCTCCCGCTAATTTCTAAGGACACTTTTCCTGTTCGAGAACCATGAATTAGCTCCGCTTCCAAAGAAGGCGATTCCATTCCTGTTTTCACTCGGGTTTGCTAAGGAAAAACCCAGCAGCCCCTTGTACTTCGCCCAATCGATAACCATGACTAACACTGTCTCACCGTAGACACGCTTGTTGCATATTGGGGTTGTCACGCAAGACAGCGGCGAGGGTGCCGTTCGACTGTCCTTGCATATATAAATCGCCTGCCATCCGCCAATTTGACTCGAGCAGGGTAGTCCCGCACGCGAAATTGATTGCAATTATCATGGAAAGTATTCTAAAGTTGGATAAAGAGTGACAGAAAATTGTGTTAACTGTTCACTCACAAAATGGTGGAGGGATGGTAAGCGACTTGTACGACGGCTAAGGTTTAATAAATACTGTAACTGTGAATTTGATGTACTCGAAATGCCTGTTCCCTCTACTTCTTTGAGTAGCGTTTGTCTATTTTTTCGTAAAAATTATATTCTTGAGAAGCAATGCAAGATTATCGATGACGATATTTGATTTTACTTAACTTTTCACCCGAATTTTATTGTATTGACTAACCATCTAATTCTCTTGTCAACATACTTTTTTATTAATTCTGTAACCCTTTCTGTACAAACGTTTAGAATTGAGAGATGAAATTTAGTAATTAACTTAGTCAGCCCTTCTGATGAACAAATTGTTCGATGAAATGTATTCTTCAGAAAGTTTTTATCTAACGGAAGCTTTCCTCGGGAGTTAGTTTAGCATTCGTTTTAAAGATATCTCGGCACTCATAAAATATTCATAAATTCTTAATGCTAAAATAGGATTTTATTTTGAGACACAATGCAATTATTAATGATATGATTATTGTTAAGACAATTTTGCAACTTTTCCATTAAAAAATGATAGAATGTATGATTGTAATTAATGATTAATTGTAAGGTCGAAGGTTGCTCGATAAAAAGGAAAACGGGTAAGGGTGACTTTGCGCAAGCTGGTGCGCACCCAGGAAAAATCCCAAGGAAGAATGGACTTGAAAAAAGTCTGACGGGACCGGGAACCGGGACCGGGACGGGTTGCTCGATAAGACTTTGAATAGGAAAATTACCGTTAGCGGTACCCGAATTCAAATAATGTGGAAGCTATCCTAAATGAAACAGTGTTTATTATTTGGTGCATTTTGTTTTCATCTTAATGGCTCATACTTAAGGAAGATTATGTCATTGTTTTTTTTATTTCCGTTATTCTGGGTCACTAAGACGTCCTTGGAGAGGCAGTGTATTTACGGTCTGTGTAGCATCGGCGTCAGGGATGGGGACAAAGGAAGGTGTGCCTTAGTCATTCCTATAAGTCATTCTGCGTAATGACCGTTTAAGAATTGCTTTATTTTCTATCATACATAATGAAGCTAGGTGAGATGTGTACAGATTTTAGACTTCAGTTCTAAGTATTGAGTGTTTATGAGAAGCAAGATTTCTATTATTTAGAAATAATTCAAATGAGTTACAGTAAATTTTGATTCATGAGGACTAAATTCGTGGTGTGCCTTTTACGATAATGAATGTATAGGAGATCTTTGGAATAATTAGTAGCATAAGAATTTTTCACTCCTTTGGACAGTGGTGGAACGGTAGATCCGGTGACCTCTCAGTAGGAAATTATATAGGAACCCTCTATGGATACCGAATGGGATGCCTACATCCAGGGACTTCTGCGCTGCGGGCTATGGGGCCTAACGGTACACCAATGTTAGTAGATGAAAATGATTTTATCCTTATTCTCAAGGATTTTTTCGTCTTCGTCACGTATGTATAATTACATACGTGATGAAGACGAAAAAAAGTATTCCACAGAAAAAAGCACTCATATGAAAAGAAAGCTTATCAATTTTATTAGAGAATTTTTAGCTTTCTGTGTAATTATTAATTAATACTTGCAGTATGTTAAAGTTGAAGTGATAGGTAGTTAAGGCTGTTTGAACGCGAGTCTAAGGAGATTCACAAAAAATACATTTTTATTTTTACAGAAGTTTGGGATATGACGTTTGGGCCATAGTTTTCCACTACTGAGTACCCATCTAAGTCGTCATAATAGGTAGTACGTGCCATATCTTCCGGTCTAAGAATTCATAAGGTGGTCCGTTACCCCTAATTAGTTCCTTCCTGCTCTCCGTGTATAATAATTAGTTCCTTCCTGTATCTCTACGCCCATGGTCGAGATACACTCAACTAAAACATCCATCAGAGAAACCGTGAGATATATGCATAGATTAGCGAAGCAGCTGCTGTTAATAATGGTAGAAATTCATCTGCCAATTTCACAGTCTCTGCGATAGAGAACCCTCTAGTACTGGTCCGCTAGTATTAGTGCCCGTATAGGCCCTGGAAGTGGGCCCTCTCAATCTCTTTGATGCTACTGTTTACCGCTGTTGCTTTCCCACGCGGTGCGGTCGCGTCTCGTAACGTATCACTAAAGCATCGCTGACAAAGGGACGACCGTGGATTCGTTTAAGGATCCATTCTTTCCGCAGAGTTCGAAGTACCCTCTTTGGGGAAGCGTGCGGAAACGTCACGGGGGAAAAGGTCACCAAAAAATGCGGGTCTCTGAAAAGAGCCAGTGAATGGGTGTAAAAAAGATTGATGTCGTGAGTGACCGGTCTTGTTTTTGTAAGTTCGGATATTGCTGGGGTTAAGGAGGCAAGGGAGGTGATATGACGTGTTCCCTCAGAATTGCTGGGGATACCGAGGGCTAATATGGTCAACTGTGGAGTGGTTAAAGTGGTGTGGGCAGGAGACGGAGAGACGCCGGTAATAGGTGCTTTTGAGTGCATGAGGGTAGTCGTGGGTGTTTTTTTCCACGCGCCAATCACGTTACTGACCTTTCTTGCAGCATAAGGACGGTGGTTGTCGTGGTAGGAAGCTGAAATTGCAAGAACGTTATGTTGGACAGCTATCCATCGCTCAACTACTTCAATCCGGATTTTTCGTCACGCTAAATCAGCACGCAGTCCCACATAGGATGAAGACTTTAATGCTCTCCTCGACTTTTTTCGTGTACTGTCCTGGGTTGGCCTGACAACGGATTGAATACGGAATTGAAATTTAACCGCTAAATATGGTATTGGCGTTGGCTATGTGTGCCAATGTCCACTTTGTTCACGATTAATAGAGGAGGCAGAGTAATGTAACTTAAGCATATTTCGAAAAAATTATTTTTCTCTGGAAAAATCTAAAATGATTTTGCCCGTTTTTTCTTATATCATTCTTAGAATAATATATCGACGGAATTCACATAGGAGTAAAAATAAAATTATCGAGTTTTGCCTCTTTTAGCGACCAGGTATTCAACTTCAGTATCGATGAATTTTGCTCGACGTTCATTTTCCTTAATTTTCTAATTCAACAATACAGACGCAGATTTAGGCTTTAATTTAGGAGAAGCGTGAAATTGATAAACATACTTCCTTATAAAATCAGTCGATTCCGGCTTTACTTGGTGGAATTCCATTATTTGGCTAATATTTTTTTCCCTCAAATACAATTAAGTAAACCCATACCTATATTTGAAGAAAATAAATAAAATTGCCTTACACTATTTAGCAATGTATCTTTTGTAAAAAAAATATGTAGGAATCCGTATGTTTATTGTTTGACAATGCATTTGAAATGAGCCGTCGTTTTCATTAGATGAATTGTTGCCAAAAGAAAGCTTGCCGAATCTGTAGCCTCGACAAGGTATTTGTTGAAATTGTCAGTTGCGTAATCTTCTATTCAAATAAATCAGTCTTGATGTTTTGACAACTTAATATGCCTGTCAGTTGGAAAGCTAAGGTGTGACTATTTTCAGAATTTTAAATTTTTATCGCAAAACGACCGTTACCCAATTAAAATGATATCTGTAGCAGATATGGAATACATACTTTCCACGTTGGCTAATTTTCTTTATTTTCGCTTTTTGAAACTTCCTAGTCGACGGAGGGCAATAATGTTTTCTACGACCCATGCCGTGTTTCCGGTCCTGGAAGTTTGGACTATGCTGTGTCTGTGTATAGGAGATTTGGTTAATTTGGAGATAGATAACTGGTGGGGTGTCTCTATGGACTGTGCCTAGATAAGGGAGCGGAAAAGAATGGTGAGGAGGGGGCGTAAACCCAAAGCAGAGGAACGCGTGTGTCAGTCTGCTCATTACGTCACTTCCTCTACGTCTTTTCCTGCGCCCACTCCTAGAGCCATCCCTCGTGCCTCCATTCATGAGTCTCTCTTCCGTTTTACGGACCGCGTAGGACGCCGGCGTTTTTGCAATAAGCCTAGCCTGGGGTGGGAGCGATCCTCTCGGAAGTAATTTCGAGATGTAATTGATACATCGCGGGAAATTTTTATTATGAGAATTTCCTATCACACTTGTATACGCTGATGTCCTTACAGTGAAGTACGAACTTTATCCTTTATTTTGAATCGGATAGCGCCTGGAAAGGTCGCAATGGTGAGGATATCGAGAATCAATCTATTTAACATTAGGATTATTTCAGTAAATTTTCGTCAAAGATCAAAATTGATGCTAGGATGGTTTGTTGGAGGCGGTGTTTACGAATGAAAGCACGCAGCGGTTATTGAAGCAATACATTATTGTCGGCATGTGACATTTTTTCGAATTTTTATGTATATATTTTTTTCGATAAGTTTTTCACATGTGACATCGAGTGCTCCATTTCTCCCCATTTTCTGCTTCTCTCTTAGATACTCATATTCCTATGCTCTTTCCTTACTCAAACTTAAGCTGAAACATTTCTCCTACTTATTATCGGATACCGCTGTAAATATTTGTTCTTGCACATACCGACACCAATACGCACAGATATGAAATAACGTTGCGTAGCAATTCTCTCGTTTTCCTCTTTGGAAAAGAGAATCCTTCAACCTTTTTTCCTACTCATTACATACAAGAAATTATATGTAACTCAGTGTATTTTATTGCATCGATAATCAATTGCTTGTCATTATCTGAAAGAAGTTGATAAAATAAGATTATCTCACTTCGTGGACTCAGAATTATGAAATCTTCCTTACTGACAAGACTCGGTAATCCTTAAATAATGAAATACATATTTGGCTTAAAATGTATTTACTGATGAGTTTTAATAGTCGATAATGCCGAAGAATGAGGTATTAACGCGCTGAAATATCACTATCAAGCAGTCTTTTGCTCACTATTTGGCGTGCCTACAATCGAACGAGTTTGATAATACATCAACTAATTTCAATTACTTTCGGGCTCAATAAAGGCGAGTTGATGAATCTTTTGAATATTTACGATAGATTAATGCCGATGTTTATTCATTGGGGTTTTTCCTTCCCGATTTCAAATTCACCTCGCGTGAGTTTCAGAAGCCACCGAAGGATTTTCCTCCCTTTTGTGACTGTTAGGAAAATGCAATGTTTGAATAGTACCCACCATTCTATTCTATTCCAGTATTTTTTTTTCTTTCGGTACGAGTATTCCGTACAATTTATCTCGTCTGCTGCATTTATCTCCATTTATAACTTCCACACGGAAAGGCTTTATAATGGCATAGGCACTACTAACTCTCCGATTGTAAAATGGGAGGCGATTTCATTATATCGGTGCTGCCTTTGTTGTATGCACCGAGCTCAATGACAATCTGTATTCCGTTGCATATTCTGAATCATCTCTTGCGTAATAATGGCAGCCCACGTTGCATCACATCATCATTGCTCATATGATTGTGGAAAGAATGAATTTCACGTTCAACCTCTGTCACATTCAATTCAATAAAAACCTTTGCTAAATACTTGGCATCTATTTCGAAATCTAGGATTGTTTTGTTTTCCATCATTCGAGGGATTTTTTCAAAATGATTTTCTTTTCGTAAGATATTTCAGGCACCTTACTTTTTGCACAATTTCTAAGAAATATATTGATAAATACTTGTAGCAGTCTGTCATAGAGTTAACTCAGAAAGGCATTGGTGAAAATAATAGAAAAAACCTTATTTTCGGCATGTAGGTGAATATTATTTGTTTATTATCATTGATTTACTCGTCGATCTAATTTTTACACATGTGCCCTAATATTTTACCTCTTGAGTTAGTAGGAAAAACTCTGAGATATAATTTTTTGTTATTCTAATTTATTGAGTTTCGGATCTTCAGTTGCTCCTTTAAGAGTCCTTAGAGTTTTCAAGGGAATCCAAATGCTTCTCGGGAAATACACGATCGAAATAAATGCTGAGGATCAATAGCAGGCGATGATTACTTGCTGTGTCGAAAAAATTAGGTAATATACGGATAAATTTTAGGTACTCAAGTAAGTTTTTGAAGTTATTTCCTGCAACTATTCTGTGGATAATAATAAATATATGCCGTTGTGAATTTGCTAAGCTTCGTGGCAATACTGCTGCCAAATCGAGTCCTGTGAATCATGTGGCTCAAATTTTTGGATGGAGCAACACCTCTGTTTTCTTTCTACCTTAATGCTTGTTTTACGCAGCTCGAACAGTAATCAAAAACAGATTTAGCATGAAAAGTCGTTCATTAAATCAATTAGAGTCCTTTCGCTCCGACAAGTAATCTTTCGCTGCCTTCAATGCAGTCTCCTCCCATCGTTCATATTCTGTGAGTCATGTCCTTCGAAATGCTGTATCGAATTCGTCTTCTCGTCTCTCTCGAAAATTCGCCTCTCAACTCGCACAGCCAGTCTTTTTCATCGCTCCGAGACCCGTTTCGAAAACTTCGGCCGTACGTTTGTTCATTTTTGGACTTTCCGCCAAGCGCAGCCATGCATCTCGGCGAAGATTTTATTTCTTCGGCCTCGCATTGGTCGCAGATGTCAGGTGCCATTGGCGTCCGAACGCTCCTCAGCAGAAAATTCCGTCTTCTAACTTGGATTAGCTGAGTGTTGAAGATGTCACTTCAGGTGCAGCCTTTTTCCACGATGTTTTAATTGAGGAATATAGAAGCTTCCAATTACAAATTTGTTTTCTTTTCGTTTGTCCATTTACATTACATGATAGAACGATTACTTTTCTAAGGGATCGGCTCCTGTAGCGAGTTAGATTAGCATTTTATATGTGTCCGCGGAATTATTATTATACATGTGCAGGTTTACAACTTTTCGCTATAGATATAGTAACGAGATGTGTAGCATGCGTTACTTTTTACTTTAAGTGGCTGCTTGAAATATAAGTTAAACATTATGGAAAGTACAGGATTAAATTCACCTAGGAGGCACTTAAATAAATAAATATTCATTTTCATTCATATAGTTCATTTTTTCTATTTTATAAAAATTCTTTACTTGGATCTTCTGCCATGTCTGATTGCCTATTGGCTTGACGCTCCATGTTAAACGTAAAGAGAATACATTAATTAGAGGTACGTCCTTCAGCGAATTAAAAAATCGTTCCCCGAAAGCCGAGCGACGGCTGAAATTATTTTCGCGATTATTTTTTCCGTCAATATTTTCCATATGATTCATCCATCCCCCTATATAATCGGTGCACCCAAGGCAATCCCTTTGGGTCGGGTAGTGAGAAAGTTACGCAAGCGTGGATAATGACGGTCGTTCGGCAAAGTGATGCCGAATCCACGCATGTCCCGCGGGCCGCAATTTGCTCACCATCGCCCCAGATATCACCGATCACTTTCGTATCTGAATTGAATCCGAGTGAAAACTTCGATTCGAGACACATCAAGATTCGGTCGTCGCAAGTTAACAAATCACTTCCGGCCTCAGTGCTTATTCCGGATTAAAGAGAAACAGCCGGAAATTGCTCTTTCCGTCTTGCCAAGAGCGGCCTCTTTTCTCTGCGTGGTATTCCCAACCGGTTTCGGATGCAATGGAGCGGATCCCAGCGTTGGCCCATGTCGGCGGTGGTTGCCTCCGCGGTTCCTGGCCACGACTCATCCCCCCGCTCTCCTCTTCGGCCCTCAGGGTTGGACGTTGAAGGCGTCAGCGGGCCCGCAGCCCTCCTAGAAGGGAGGACGGTGGGTGGTGGTTGCTGGGTGCAGTGGGCGGGACTGTACACCTTACACCAGTTGCGGCTGTAAAGAATCCTTATTTTCGTAGCATTGGGATGGGTAGCATGGGCGTGGTGGAGCCTTAACGGTAGGCGGTGATTTTAGTGGAGTTTTAAATAAGGCGGTCGTCTGCTCGCTTTGCTTTTATTACCGAGCGGCTGTTAAAATGTCTTGGATTCCTGGGGTGTTTAACGGACTGGGTTTGGCATCAGATTGGTAACAGGTTGCTAGGTGACTGTTTATTCAAAACAACGGTTCGAGTTCTCGTAAATATTTAGCAATTGATGGGGACAATTAAAAGTTGTGGTGTGATCGGAGTGTTGAGAGTACGATAAGGTTCTGATTTACTAAAGGTCTTAAAAACGCAAGGTCTTACGAATAAGGTCTTAATTCTCCAAGGAAGATTGCCAAGAGTTATCAACTTAGTGATAGGAAGAATGAAAGATAGAAAATAAGATGTAGCAAGAACCTGTAGACCTGTATAACAAATCGTTGATGCGGAATACAAGAAAAGCTCAATATTGCCTAATTTACTATAAAACAAGGTGCTTTCTGAAAGTGAGGAGTGAATATTTGCTGCGATTCACTTTATTATTTGTAGGTTGAACTGGACGTAATTATATCCTATTCAATCTTTCGTTTTTTCTCCATTACATTGATTTAGGAGTATTTGTTAAGTTACTGTATAAATTTTGCTGTTTCATACATATATCTGCGTGAAACAAATAATATGTTTGGTAAGCAAGGGTAGCGCCTTATTTTCAGCGATATGGTTTAACTTTCCGTTGTTTAATTAATATTATGAAGAAAAAATTAATACATTCAAAATGATTTTGCAGTGTTTTGAGTTTTTATGTTAGTAAAAACATTTTATATAGGCAGATTTAGTAGTAGTAGTAGTATTGTTAAACGTGCTTTGGCAGCTAGGGCACCTATGAACCCCCACCGTCTTTCACCAAAGACAAACATGCTACCCACTTGGCAATCTGGGATCGGCCTATAGGCGAATTTGTAGCAGGTGAATATGGGACTTAAAGAGTATTCCAGTGCCGGATGAGGTCTTTTTTACTTAAAAATGATTTCATTTTGACTTAAAGTGATAGTCGGAATATTGCTATAATTTGCAACAATTATTGATTCCTGAACTGGATTTTTTAAAAATGGGATGTGAAGTTTAAATTTACCCGACGGCATAGAAAGCACTGGTCCTAATTTTCCCAAAACCCTAAAATAAATCGTTAGCGAAATCCAATATTGAGCTGCAATTGTGTTGAGATACTGCGACGTATATCTTAATGGAGCATAAATATTACAAAACGAGAGAGATGTTTTCCTGTGCCGGGAGCAGTTATGGAAGCTTTCTGTGGAAGTCAGATTTCACCAATTTTGAAAGATATTCTCCAAATAGTTCTGATGCATTAATAAACATTAGCAAAGGCAATTTTTGAGAATAGAGGCAAATTTCAGTTTTTATAATCTACAAATTTCGGAATAACCCTGGATGATAACTCCTGTAAGACTATTTCTGAAAATTAGTCAAATTATGTCAAAGGAATTGCGCCATTTCTGTTAGTACGTAGCATCGCGATCTGAAATTTCCAGTTTGCGAATCGTTCGCAATCCTTTCCCTGGAAATCATGATTAGTGTGGCATATGTTTATTCTCCTTGTGTTAATACCATTCAGATGGTCCTCTTTAGCGGTTGAATGTCAAAACTAATTTTGCTGCGTGTGTTTTCATGGACTGACTAGCCTCATGGAGAAAAAGCAGTGTATGGCGCTCCTCGGTTTCCATTACTCCTCGCCAAGCATAATTACGGAAGCCGCATGTACCAGAGAGAGTATCATGATCTGGTTAACGTGAAGCATTCAGATCATGCTTCGGGAGCGACGGCAAATGTTCTTCGTAGCCGATAATTTCTGGCGCATACACGGCGGAATTTACTTATCTTCTCATCTGCGGAAGAAAGCCGGTGTAGTTCACACGTGCATTGATCCTACGACTTGCGCTCTTTTGCTGAGGAAAGGAAGGGAAGTTTTCGTGGTTCTGTGATAGTGCGTACCCAACGCTTTGGCATCTCGCATCCATTCATCGTGCAAAGAGCAAAAGAAAGGAAGAAAATGGGTATCACAATATGGAACGCAGAATAGACGAGTAGAGGTTTTCACGTATGGTAGTGAAAACCACTGAAAGTGATGGATCCGATCGACGAAAGTAAGAAAGAAAATGAAGCAAAAGTCAAAGAAAGTAACGAAAAAAATATGAAAATATAGTGTATAGTTTGAGTGAAAACTCTATTATTTACTTTGATTGTGATTGATTGTGCAGCTTGCCGAACACCCATTTTCTAGTTCAGATTATTTTTCGTGCATTCGAAGATATTTTGGTAAATTTGATGGAAAGGAGATCTGTGAATTCTACGGAGTAGATAGTTCGTAGAACGTAGAAGTTCGTTCGTGACTAACGCACCTGAGAAATGTTAGAGGAACAGTGCATATATTACTTTCTCACGCTGAAGTAACATTACCGATCATCACTGGTATGTTTTGGGCTTGTTGCCATGAGCAACAGAAGCTCACTATTACTCAAAGCACGCTTGCGCTGCGTCGTATATGGTAGAGTTCCTTTGCAGGAAACTTTATCTGCAATATAACAGTCCGCTCCAAGTACCAAACCATTGAGAGTTGCCATCGAAGTAATAAAACCCTCAGGATCTCAAGATTGAAAATAATACTAGGCTATGGAACGAAAATATATTATTGTTAGTAAAAGATGACAAGAGAAAGAGCATGGCCGTGGAAAGTTACCTAAATTCAGTGAGTAGGCCTGTTGAGTGAAATAAGTGACATACAACGCGATATTCGAAAAAACTACGACGATTTGCCATAAGTGAAAGGTTTATCTGCAATTTACTGAGTTGATTTATCCCAATTTCCCTCACAATTGCCCTATCTTTACTTAAGTACAGAGTAATAAGATAACAGAGTAATAAGATAAAAGTATAAAGGAATGTGAATGGATGATTTTATTGGACTCATTGATTCCGTTGAAAGTTGTGCGATCGCTTTCAAGGAAAGCATTCTCTCGCAAGGAAGTATGCAATCGATGGAAGAGTTTGATAGACCTCGTCACATGTCGAGCAACTTCTGCAAGGAAACGGGTGAAATCGCAAAGCCAGTCCCGCGACTTCAACATTCGAGACAAATTCGCCACAGGTCGCGCGACAACGTTCTCGAGTTGGTCCAGTAAATTATGACGTCCAGTTGACAAATTCGAAAATGTTGTCTCGGAACACGTTTCGGGTTTGCACTGAAAGGTCTGGGAATAAGGAGCAGGTTCAATAATAAGACGAGGTGATAAAGAGGGCTAATAGGTTCAACTTTAAACGTGTTGGCTAAGAAAGGAATTTCCAAAAGTATCGAAGAGAAAGGGCTGTTTGACTCTCGAGCATTAACCTTTTTCCTTCGAATTGCAGAAAAAGAGGATTTTGGCGCGCAAATTGCATCCGCCTCCAGAATCGCCCAATCGTTGCCTCAAGGGGTCATCACGGGTGCAGATCACGCCCCACGAAAACTTACCTCCCACCAACTGCCTCTCGAGCTGTCACTGGGAGCTTATATTCCTTCCACAAGGGGAGAGCGTTACTCGAGGAGATAGTGAGGGCAAGGAATGAGGAAGGGAAGTCTGCAACGGCTCCCGGGGGTACCATTGCCCTCGCCGAGGGAAGAAAGTGGAGAATTTTAAAAGAATAAAGTGAGCGATATAGGGAAAGGGGCTGTCGGAGTTAAAGCTGGAACTAATGGAATCGGAACGGAGATAGATGGAGTTCAAAGACGGCATTGCTTTAATTATCGATTTGTGTGTACGCTGCGGGCGGTCCAACGAACCCTGATTTGCTTTAAAGGATGCGAATCCGTGTACGTTTATGTAGCGTGGCTTCTTGATAAAGAAATAATGCTAGCGATAACTCTTTAGCAAATAAAAAAATTGTATGGATTTACTGCTAAGGCTTTTTAATGCTGTAAAAAGTTGAAAACAAAAGATGTAGTGCTTGCGGTGAGAGCGTCTGTATTTCGCGGAATCACTTTTAACATTTATACTCACTGAAATTTCACAAAATAGTCGTAAACATTATAGCGGAATGTGAGTCACTGTTATAAGAACATCCTCATTGCTCCACCATTCAGGATATCAACTTTGCGGAATAATTTATTGAAGTTGCTTGAGATAACTAATACACACTTTATGAATAACTAATGTCTATGTAGTAAGTGAGAGGCAAATAAAATCTGCATACCAAACATGATATAAATAACTAGTTGCGAAGCAATTTCATCGTTCGAAATCATCAAACGTTACAAATACGTAATTATCTGTTCGTTTTAATAAGAAAAACGCAGTTTTTTCAGTTTGATTTGAGTGAAGGTATTAGTTCTAGGCGAAAGGAAACTATCCATTAATAACTTCTTTGTCCAAAAGATGAGTAACAAGTCTTTCTCTCACCGCAATCACTGATTCACACTGCGGGATATTTCATTTCCACTTCCCTAGCAATGCAAAAGATAATAACAGGAAATGCATTTCCTAAGGTAATTGTTAAGGATGGTTCTGATTGAACAGTAATAACCTGATCTTAATCGCTTGAGAATGAGTTCTGTAATGAATCGAATGGGAATGTTATTGCATCCAGAATGAGAAACAAAGTAGAAAAGTATTTATCCGTACAACGAAAACTAATACTTGGATTTCAGGATCAGCTCAGTCCCCAAAAATCAATATAAGAGGAAGTTAACAGATCTTTGAAGGGATAGGCTTAGCGAAATTAAATGGTTGGATTTAATATTTAAAAATTCCCAATAGATTCTATAAATCTCTGCTTCTAGTTGTAAGATAAGTTATTATCATATCGCTTTATCTTATTGATCTTGCCGGGCTGTATACGGAGAACTTGTGAAGAGGCTTCGCGAAAGGAGGCAGCAGACGTTCGATGCCCTTACTCGATTTATTTTTTGCGTATGGGTCACGAGAATCGCCGCTAGCATTTCGGCTACGGACGAAGGGGATCCAGAATCACACAGATGGGTGTGGCCCGGGCTAGGATACCAGCCCGAGCGGGGTAGGTCGCGGTCACCATGGCTGATGCCTGTGTTGGGGAGGGGAACACAGGGCGGTGGTTTTGGAGGGAGTAAACCTTTTCGGTCGATTCTGGAAACTGCATCGTCGCGCGCTCTGAAATATCCCTTCATCTCCCATTCTCCCGTCAACCATCCAGTCGCAGTTCTCTAAATTTGGAACTGTTCTCTCCGTTCCAGATCGTTATTCGGACATTTACCCACAATGGGATTTTACTACTACAGTTACTGTCCATGGCCATGGTTTGTCAGTTTCGTGAATCGATACGAGTCGATCCTTACTATGCATGAAAATGAGTTTTGCTGATGTGATTCTTTTATGTATTCGATATCGCGGTCTTTCAGAAGGAGAATGCGATGTCTTAAATTGGCTTTTTAAATTGTAAGCATTGAGGATTCCAGAGGAGGACGAACATTTCCTTTGTAATTCTAGCGATTTGCCCAGGGTATGACAACGTTAACTAGAAACCCAAAGCGAAGTGTTTCTTATGTGTATGTACTATACGTCTGGTGCCTTCTTCGCGATAAACTAGCATTTTAACGGTTTGAATTTAGGAAATGAGTCCCCGAGATCGTTGTAGCTTTACGATGAGCTTCAATCTCCCTGTCAAGTTTTCATATCCATCCCAGATTGTAAGGCTTTAGGTAAGGGTATTAGACTTTAAGGTTTGATTCCTTTAAAATCGATTTTTTATTTCCTTGAGCATAGTGATTGCATTAGTTTTTGACCAAGTCGCATTCATTCGGTCAAACGCTATTGATAAATATCGAAGCAACATTTATTCATTTACATTATTTGATTTCATGGTTCTTACGGAGGCCATCAAAATCATTAATTTGTTAACGAAATCTAATTGTAAGTACTATCTCCAAACGCTGATTCATTATGATTCTACGATTTTCTATCGTTAGTTATCCTTCAGGAGCTTGGAAGTTCTGACATATACTCGCTCTAGGGTTTAAGATTTCGCAAAATAGTTTTTCTTCTTCCACTTATTCGGAGTCACACTGTATTTATTTACTAAATGTTTATCAAAGCAATGTTACAAGCCTTAGGTTCTCCTAAAATCCCCATTGTTCTACAAAGAATGGTATCATTGGTGACTCGAGTGTAATTATGAATATTAAAGAAAAGGTGTGTCTTATTCATTTCGGAACAAAAGCGTTGAATTCAGCATCCACCCATCAGTAAGTGGGTTCGTGATGAAGATTTTTGTCTCCTCATTATCGCAAATTTTTCCTTATTGCTGTTGTATGCTTAACTGACTTTTCATATGTTTACACTTTCTAATTTCTTCCGTTTAGCTTTCCTCACGTCCTGCCTTTCCGTCTGCAAATAATTTTCCTTCATTTCACTCTCCTCTTCATAACTCACCACCACTTTCATTCTCTTCCCTTTTCCCCTTGTTAATTCTCTCCCCCTTTAACTTCCTTTCTGCCCACCGAAACCTCCTCCCGGCCCATTGATACCGAAAAAGGAACAAAAGCTTCTTTCTCCCTGTCATTGACCCTTTTAAGCCACACCCTTTTTCGCCGACCCTTTCGTAGCTCTTTACCTGTTCGGGAATGCATCATCCTCGATCTCGCGGCATTTGTTCACTTCCCATCTCCTCCTTAGGCTTAATTGAACGTTATCACAATATTAATGTACTCTTTCTGAATTAAAGAATCTCCCTCGTAGCCGATTAGATTGGATTCGAAGTCGGGTTGGCTGTCTTTTTTCTTTGAGGGAGATAATTGGTTTTAGTTGTTCCTTTCAAAGGGGCCGTTCCGGTAAATTAAGTGCTAGTTTATCGTGTTAAATTTTAAGATTCTTAAATGAACTTACCTTTTCCCAGGTATCCTTATAGGATATCGTTGTTGAAGGAAATTGCGACAATTCGTCCTCAAGTTTACGTCTCGCTCAGGATGTTTAATTATCTGGCTATTGTTGCAACTTTCTTCATTAATATTTCATACACCAGCAATAATTTCCAAAGGAATTTTTTCTTTGGCTAGAGAGATTATTTTACCTTTGATTATGTAGTCATATCAGCGAATTATTCTGGTTCTCGTTTTATGCAGCATCACCGTCTACATTTTACTCACATGGAACGTCCACATAATATAAATATCTTTATGCCTTTATTGTCGCATTATTATGATATTTAGCTTGCAGGTTGGCAACAATGTCCACAATTTCAATTGCCGCAGTAGTATTAGCTTTAAAATTGCTTCGACAGCTAAATCGTTGCGCACTTGAGCTTCCATCGGGAATCGAACCTGGAACCGCTTTCACTGTGATGTCCAAAAGGTTGGCGACCGCTTTACTCCTTTCTTGACTGCTCCTATTTTGTTTTATTTTGGCATGAAGGTTTCACCGAATTTTACAATAAATAAATTAGTAATATTAATAGTACAATATATGAAAACTTGACCCGAAAGAAATCCAGTTCTGCCTCAATCAAAATCGAAGCTGAGTGAAATCGTATCCATGTTGTAAAATTTGTAACCTTATTCTCATTTCATGTGAACGAGGTGGGATCTCATTCACATGATTTATTATGAGATTTATCCAAGGTAAAAATACTGATTGATTGTTCTTTAAAATTTCTGGTTTGTTAGATTTCATGATCGTTCATTCTAAAGAATATTTCCTAAAGTAAAGTAACATATAACATTTATTTTTCCATTTTTTATTTTGAGTTACACTCTTTTCATTTTCTCGAAACAACCAGCTTATTTTTTATTACTTTAGTGGATATATTCTGGAAATTTTTTGGTTTTAGTTTTGTGTTTGATTTAAAACTGCAGTGTTTTGGCTGCGTTTTAGTGTTTGAGTATAAGGTGATTGAAATATCGCTTCTCACAGTAAATATCATGGTAGCCGATGAAATGCGGTGAATATTTTCCTCAGAAGAAAAGTGGATTTCCGCCTTTGAAATCTCCATAGTTGAAATTGATGCGTTTTACAGCCGAGAAGCGATGGGGAATTTCCGCATTAGCTCCTCTAAGCACATAAACCACTCTACTTGTTCATCATTTTTATCGTATAAAGCGTTGTTGATAGGGCCTCTTCCTAAATCACTCAATTTCTTTGTCTCCATCGCATCATTTCAGTCTCTCTCTTCACCGAGTCATTCCTCTCGTCTCCTCGCCAGATCGTCAAGCTCCAGCGATCTCCCGGAACTTTCCATCCGAAGATTTTCTCTTCGAAGCAATCAAACCCCTTCACCACAACGCGACACTCCGCCCACGTCACCCTCCACTGTTTCAACCCTTAAACTATTCCTTCCCCATCTGTTTATCTCCTAAACCTCTTCTCGTACTTGTGCCCTTTGTGAAGGCGTTGCCTACTCACGATTAAAAGTTTCCTTTTGTTAGTTTCTTTCTTTCTCGTGCATCTTTTTTATCATCATCTTTAAGATGTAGACAAAACGTATTTTTATGTGAGAATTTCTATGTAAGATGTTAGGATAACTTCTCAAATAAATATATTTAAATATGCGATTAACAATATCATGCAGGAATCTGCATTAATAGAAAATACCATATTTTTATTTCTTTTTATTTTTATTGTAATTCATGTCGAGTTTCTGTGATATTTTATGTAACAAGTAGTACTTAGGTATTTATTTATTTATTATATCGTATTTAATTGAGTACTTTCCTGTTTGAGGTAAATTATTGTTGTTATTGTTATATTCCCGATGACGAAAAGTAGGTGGAGTAAAGTATTGCCTGGCAGGGTGATGTACGTAAACTTTGTTAGATAACTTAGCCTCTTATATGAAACTGTAAAAATTGCAAGAAAAATATCTGTATTGAAATATTGTATTGTTGTAGCTAGAAGATTTCTGTATTGTAATAGTCAGTAGCGTTGTATTACTGAAATAGTATAGTAACTAGTTTTGTATATAGTATCTATCATTGTATAGTACCGTAATCAATGCCACCGAACTGCAAGCTCAACTGTGGTGAATTATTTTATAAGAATATTAATAATAAATGCAGAGCTTCCTGTCTTCCATTGTTCTGAATGTGGTCGTTAACTTTCCATAATTTCCTTCTGCTCTTTTCCTCGCCACATCTATTTGGCTGGCCAGTATTTCCTCTTTAAGGATTTCTCCCACCAACTTTCTCCAACATTTTCCTCAATGCTTTTTTAGCACTTCTAAATTTCCTTGTATTGTTAAAATTCGCCAATCAAAAGTTTCACAGTAGGAGCCAAATTTACAGCTCTTGTTTTCCTTGTTTATGTTTATCTTCCCAACAGTTCACTTTCTAACCCGCAACGAAGCACTTACTAAGAAATTCATTAACTTTTTCCTTAACAATTCGTGAGAGGTCTTCCTTAGAATATCGATTCATAACTCGTAATGTATCTCTCATGAGCAATTCATGACATTTTTATTTTGTTATCCCTTTAAAATTTAATTCATTCTTATGTGTAAAGCCATACGACAAATAAATAAATAAATTAGGAAAAACGACCCTTAAGATAATGTTATGTATTAGTTAGAGAGGATAAGGTTGAGGATGATTTTTTCCACCTTCTTATGTATTACTGCTGGTTTTAGATAAAACTTGAATAATTAATTTACTCTTAAAAGAAGTTTAAGCTCATTATATCAGAACACTAGTCCTATTGCAGAATAGCGGTTTTTCCTGCAGTACTACTGGTACAGCTCTTTTCCCAATTTATTCTTTCATTTCTGAATCTGTACCTGTTATCCATCAGTTATCCTTCTCTCCCCATTGAACTGTTCGGTGTCTTAGTGTTACCTTCCATCCCATGTCCCCCTTTTTTCTAGCCTCCTCTCAGATTACGTCTCCACACCACTTTCTCCTTCATCAACGTCTCAGCATCTCAGATTCTCTCAGTCCTTCCTTGTATATCTATCATTTCCCTTTTTCCCTCTACCCAATTTAAACTCGCCGTTCGGAGGAAAGGTTGAGAATTATTCTTCAGCTTCCACTTTGTGGTGTCGCTTGAATCTTTTTTCTCTTTCTTTTGTCGAAATGTAATATAGAAATGGAAGTAGAAATATTTAAGGCTTTCCCGAAAATAATTTTAACCTTTTATTTACAAAATGTGACTAATTTTATTTTCCTAAACATTTATTTTAATTTTATTTTCCTTTCAACATTCCACAATATTAAATGTCTATTAATTAACTATTAGGAAAATGTTTTGTTTCACATATTGCTTATAAATCCCGTTTCTCAAATTAATAATAATCATTTTATTAAGCCGAAAATATTTCGTCTGGAAAAACAGTAGAAGGAAGAAAAATATTTCCTCGTCAACAATTGAATAACGTCTACCTTGGATTTAATTAGTTTAATGATTATCATTAAATTGTCGCATGATGTCAATAATTGTCAACTATTCAGATATTCTTTTAATTCAGTCGTTTAGTTATTATCTTCTATAAGAACATTCGTCTATGACTTCTATATTATAATTATAAAGGTATTACTTGTATGTTAGTTTTAATTTGAGTTATTGTATGGTCGTACTTATATGGCAGTATAATTGTAAATTGTAAAATTATGCTTTACGTCTAATTTCGATGCACGCTTCAGGGTGATGGTGGTGTCCTATGCGGAAATTTATTCGAAGTGAGGAATAGATGCACTTTTTATGCTACAGTAACTGAAAGTTTCGTAAACAATGTAGCTTTCGCTACGTATATTTACAGTTTTCCTTTTGGTCATTTGATACTTAATATCATTTATTATTAGTATTTAATACTTAATGCCATTTGGTAATTTAATACTGAATAATCATTTGTTATGTTTTCATTGCACATTTATAAAACAGTTATGACTCACCTCACATGTCACAATTTCAATGTAATTATTATTGAACAATTCAATGATCTTTATTCACACATTACGTTACTCAGCGAATTTCTTTATATAGCTTGTTTCTTCACATTCTGTATACCTTTGTTTTCCACTTCCAATTACAACCAATTTGCGATCCTCCGCTTCGCTTTTTTACCTATTGCTAACCTCTATCACATCTCAATCATCTTTCTTCTCCACTTTCATCTCAGCCCCCTTTTCCTGCATCCTCTTTTTCAGTGAACTCCTAAAACTTGATTCCAATTCGCTACCAACTGAGTTCTCTCCAGACGATAGGCCTTCTTTCCTGCATCCTTGGCACGTAAGCGCCTATCAGCTCAAGAAATATGTTTGTCTCTGCCCTCCCACTTCCTTCTCCTCTCCTCAAAATGAAACTAAAACACACCTTTTGCGGCATAGTTCGAGTTAAATGCGTCGGAAATGATCCTCTTTCGCCTTAGCTGTATCATCATAGGATTCTGCTCTCTAAGTTTCTCTATCCCGCTGGGGATGAAGTAGTCCCTCTAGATTTCTGTTTTTCCTATTCTTTCAGCACCATGTAATTTTCCGTGATTTCACGTTTTTTTAATCCTGTGTTTCGGTCTCCTGGATAGCGGGTCTTTCTTGTTGATTTTGGTGAGGTTATGATTTAGATAGGCGGACAGAGAGGTATTGCTCAATAGATGCAATACTATCATTATTCCTAGCAATTTAAACCAAGGAAGAATCTGGTGTCTAGAATATACAAAAAAAATCGTGTTACATGAAATATAGTGATTTGCTTTCATGGTGCTTATATTGTTGATGAGAGGTCTCTATGTTGGTATTCTGTTAGTAATTTTGTTCTCTCCTATGAACCAACATAAATTTGCTATAGAAATAAGAATGTCTCCAGCTGTTGGTACGAACCAAGCAGAGGCTAATGCATTTCGTATGCTCTGAATTTTTTCTCTCGTTTCTAATTGACCTAATTAGTGTAAAATGTTCTGACCAAAATTATTATTGATGGTAAATCTATTTTACTACTCTTTATTCTGAAAGTGGTCTGCCATTTTCGTCTTTTGAATCGGATAAGAACGTTATAGTTTCAGTAAAGCGACAAAACTGAGAAATAAATACTAAAACTTTTAAAACAGAGAATCCCCCACGAGAGAAACAAAGAAGTAGTGAAACTGAAAAACAAAGAAAGAACTAAATCTACAGTGGATGGGAATGACTTTCACAAGTTTCCAGCGTAGCAAAGGTGTCCGGAACGTAATTCTCCATTGGATTCTCGCTTAAGAGCAGCCTTCGGAAGTAGATTAACTTCGGTCCGAAACGTCTTCTACGTCTGCAGTGGCAAGAAACAAATGGATGTTTCATGTCCTCCCACTCTTTTTCCGATTCATCAAACGCTAGGTCGACTGCCGTGGAGCTCTTCGCTCGGGTCACCACCTCCAGGAAATAAACACTGCCGGGGAGACAGTTAAATCTTATTTCAGCATTTGAAGGTTTTTATCAGCGGGTAGGAGGAGCTCGAGGCGGCATGGACCGGAACTGCCCCGTTTTCTCGCTATCGGACAGCGCTCCGACTAATCGTCCCAAACAAAAAAGGAAGCAGAACGCAGCCGCCCCCGCTTCGGGCGGACCCACGCCCGCGCTTTTACGCCCGCTCTTCTTCCAATTCGTGCTGCCATTCATGGCTGTGAGGCCCTTACAGTGGAGTGAATAAAGAACTCACGGTCAGATTGGATTCCTTGATTAAAAAGCACCGTTCTCTTTCTTTTAAATTTTAGAGAGGATTTATCGATGTTCGGGTCTTTCTATTGTTAGACGTAAGGTGAAATTTACTCATAACAATGGTAATAGATGAAACTTATAGCTCCAAAATGGCTAGTGTAAACTATGCCTGGAATTGTGATGCTACTTTAAGGTATCAACGAAAGTTTCGGGCCTCCGGATAGCCATGTGGGTACCGCGTTCGACTTCGGTGAAAGTGGTGCTTTCGATAGAAGTGATGATTCGATACCAAGTACGTGCGTGATAAATGACTTTATTTTTTCCCCTTTTTTTCCTTTTTTATTTGAAATTTTTGTATGTAACTATGTGGATAATCTACCATGTATGTTGTAACACTTTATACTTTTTAGATATTTTACTATTAACCAAATATTTATTGTACTACGTTATTTTTAATGTCTAAATTGTAAAATTTACTTGTAAAGTAATGCTTACGGGAGGTTTTTGGAGGGGTTCCCTCCCACCTGTTGGCAAATGGCAGGCAATTACTATCAATATTAAGTATTATGTTATACACATAAATAAATAGTGGTTGAAGCACTTTTAAAATTACTGTTACAGTGGAAGTTTCTTTATACTGTTGTTCTGTGAACGATGATTGCTCCCTTGTATACTCGGCAGTAATTTGAAGTTTAACTGCAAATATATTAACAGCTCCTGCGCCTGTTCATAATTATTAAGAGGTATTTTACGATGGTGTACTATTAATAATCAGCGCGTTTTAGTCTCTTCCTCAGAGATATTTTAAACTTTTAAACGTTATTTACGTTTATATTAATGACTCTTGGTTCTAAAGGACTTCTTGGACAGTACTGATTATTTATCAAAGGCTTGTTCCTAGCTTGCCTTGCTATGAAATAACCTTAAGCAAGTGATATAATGTTAATCGTTTTCGATGGATAATAATTATGATGAAGTGGGTTAAGTTACTAGGTTGAATTTGTGCTTGTAAACCAGTTACTTCGATGAAAGTTTTCTGCATGGCGAAATCTACACACGCACCTTGAATGACTTTTTTAGATCTGGAAATTCAACTTTAATAGTCATTAGCAACAAAATTAACATGGGAATGTTCAATGCTTAAGCAACTTGAAAAATATCTTATAATTTTAATCGGTATTTTCTTAAATCAACAACTAATTTCAATGTTATTTTGATAACTCAGTTATTCAAATACTAATGCTTTGAAACGTGTTAAATATGGGAAGTTTCTATTTTTATTCATTCACATTATCAATTATTAAAATCGATATAAGTACAATTTTCTCACTGAACAGCAAATTGTAACTGTTTATCATTCCTTTTTCTAGATTTAGACATTTTCTTGAGCGAATGAAATAGTAAACACAGTTTTGAAACTGCATTCATGTAATTTTCATGTTTTCATGCAGCTCGGAAGTTCAATAGATAATGATTTACTGTTTCCAATGGAGGCAGGAGATTGAAATACAAGATAGAATCAGAAAAGAATATAGAACGCTTTGGACGTTGGGGAACGTCATTTTGAATCAAGGGATGTGTTTATCAAGGTGAAGATTTGAGCACAATTTGGGTTTCCTGCGTCCACTTCTATCAACATCTAAGTTTTTTCAGCTCGCGTTTAAAACTTTCCAACCGCACTACGACCGTGGTGGAATTTCTCCATTTTCATCTCCTTTTATCATGCTACAGCTCTCGGCTTTTTTTTCCTTCGAGGTTTTCTATGAGTTCTTCTGGCGCTTGAATATGCTTACTCTCGCCTGCTTCGGAATGTTGACACAATGAGAGGATCCCTCCCTACATCTACTATATCCTTTTACCCCATAATTCTAACTTTATTTTTCCATCTACTTTTCCCTCCTTTGCTATTATTCCGTTTTATCTTTCCTCTTCCTTTTCTTAATCTTCTCCTCTTACATTATCTGTCTTTCCCTTTCCTTTTTCTGCTCTTATTCTCTTTCTTGCCTCGATTATCAACTCCTCATCCAATTCTCTTAACCTTATCCTCGTTTTCTTTGTAAGATTTTTCTAATTCTGTTCTTCTAATCCCATATTCTCTTCTCACTATTAAATATATTTCCAAAACCCTACTATCTTTCATGGTGTATATTATTCCTTCGAAAGGTTTCTATTATTTTGGTTAGAGGCATAGCCAAGAGGGTGGTTTTGGGAGTTCAAACAAACCCCCCATGAAAACAGAGCCGAAAGTAAACGATAGAATGCAAGATTATGGTCATTCGAAATTATGCCACACAAAAACAGTTGGAAATTCGCAGGGTGTACATGTTAAAATAAATCAGTTTATATTTTCATTAGATTTTGGGTGGAAGAATTACTGCCCCTGGATTTTAGGTAATGCATTTTTACTCCATTGCTCCAAATCCCTCTAATGAACAAATCCTGGATACGTCCCCGAATTTGACGACTTGTTTCCACTTCAAAAGCCATCTTTAATTGCAAAATCCAATGTATATAAACGAAAATAACTATTTCTTATTATCCTGCCAGTGGGTAGCGGCAATTGACAAATCCGGCCTGAAAAATACTCAGTTCTTAATCAATTATTGAGTGATAGTCTATTAATTATCACTAAATCACATTCACTCAAACTCTTTCCCTGTACAAGACCTCTCAACTTCGGCCAATTCCTCCTTCATGCAATAACCCCTCTATCGCGCACAATTGTCCCCGTCCATTCATCCACACTTCTTCCTTTCCCATCAACCCGCCTCATCCAATACTCCCTACACTTCCAACCACTCGCCTCCCTAATCCAATTTCTCGTCTTCCTAATCCCATTTTTCCTCTTCCTAATCTCATCCCATTCCCCCATTCCTAATCTCCTCACACGCCTCAAATTCCTCTCTTTTTTCCAACTCTTTCTCATCTAACACGTCCCCTCATCCAACATTCTTCTTCCTCATCCTCTTCCTCTCCACTCCCATCAAATTCCTCCCCTTTCTCTCCAATTCTTTCCCCCTCACAACTTCCTACCAAACCCATCTTTCTCCAAGTCGCTACCTCCCACGGACACGTTATCGTTCCAGCAGACCCTCTTCCATTCCTTATTCCATGTCCCCCTTCTCATTCCAACACCCCTTCCTCCTCTCTTTCGCTACCCAGTCTGACCACCTAAGAGCTTGGCTCGCGTTCATTCAACCCTGTGTTCCTCCCTCCTTCCTTCCCCTGCGGCCCCTCCCACTCCTCATCACTTCCCTAACTGAATGCTCCTAACCCTTTTCCGCTTTCCTTCATCCGTCCGTACCTCTGTATCTCCCCTACGCCATCTTTATAGCTATTAACTACCAGGCAATTCGAAAGTTAACAATAATGTAAAAATTTGGTAAAAAACTGAAAAACTATCTACCAGCAGGGACAGGTTTATAATTAGGCGCAATATGCGCTAGTTTAGGGCCTCATCCACATGGGGACCCCAATGAGACTGAGCTAGTAAACTCTCTACAACAAATTGTTCTGGTTTTTCGTTCCAAGAAAGAATTTTGCATTAAAATCTAATAATTCGGCCTCAAGTTGTTGTAGGTCTCCATTACAAGGAAAAACGAAAAAAAAACACTTTTACTACAATATTTTATACCATGACCATACTTTCGAACCTTCAGATCATCGTCAGCTGATGAAGATTTAGAATTTCGAATATTTTACTAAGTACATAATATTTTTATAGAATATATTGCATTCCTTATGTAGCTAAATAATATGAAATTGTCTATCCATTATTCATTTTAATTTATAGAACTACTTTGTATTGTAATTCATAACTTGATCGTATATTCTTGCCGTAGTGAAGCGACTTATATTAGACGTATATTTATGTATTTTATGAAATATTTGAATTTTCACTCATAATTCCTGGTGAGGACCTCGATATGATCTTTGCGGGGATTTTTGCTAGGGCCTTTTATACCTTAAAACCGCCCTCATCTACTAGCTAAAGCATTCTATAGTATAAGGGTGGAAATTTATCAATGAAGAATCGTAATTGGGTTTTTTAATTTATATTTATCTGCGTTGACCTTTATATCATTTTGCTTAACGTTTTATATTGTGACTGACCATTCACTCTTTGACTTGTCCTCTACCTAATTGTGTACGACCTTGGACCAAAAATTTACAATTGTTATTTATATTATAGACATGACTCTCGCCCTTCTGCGAATCATTCCCAGTACCCGAGCGTGAATACGGTGAAATTTTCTCCACCTTAGGTGCAAATTGGTTATTGTTACAGCGAGAAAAGGAGCTATATTTTTTCAGACTCAAAGGAGATGAATTTCGATTAGATCCATGCATTTAGATTTTGTTATCTTCCCATTTTTGAACTATTTTTATATTTACTAATTATGTACTTGGTTCTTTCGGGGTCAAACCCGTCTATATAGAGATTGAGGAAAGAGCAGAATAGAATAGATGCGGTGTCATACCCGAATACCTTGTGTTATAATTAATGTATCTTATCTAGCTTCAACTTATCACATTTTTACTAATTTTCTCTGATCTTATGTTCCGATCGGTACCTAAATGGAAGGATTCTTTCGGGAATTCTTATACTTAATAAATAAAGATTTAAATTCTTATAATTATAATTGATTCATTATTTATTGATACTTGCTGCAGCCTTAATCTTTCACAGACTTCGGTTTTACGAACGATGCATCCCATGTCATACTGAGAGAATTAAAACATTCACATAATATCGAAAGACTTTGGCATTGAATAATATTGTACATAATTTCCTTAAGTATGTACGGGATCGCAAAATCTATTCTGTTTGATAGTGAGGCCTCAGTTCACGATTACAAACGTGACTTCTTGTACGCTACAAAGCTATATTACGTTTTCCATAGAATCTTCATTGGGTGAATGCATTGGTTCAGGCGAACGGGAAAATTGATCGGGAGAAGCCGCTGCTTTTACGCGCCCATTTGGTGGCGTATGTGAGACCATTAAACACCATAGTCGTTTCGGTTTGACAAGCCCTCCATGCGAGAGCGGTTTCACCCGATATGGTTGCGGAACGCCCTTCGGATTAGGTACAGCTTTTCGATAAAGTGACCATTTCAGAGGTGCAATAAGAGAGGCAGTCGTTAAGGAAGTGACGAGGGATAGTTAAGACTCGACTAGTCGATACGGAGCGTGTTTACTCCGGCGGTTCGCACCTTGTCGTGAATCGATGGGCGTTACTTCAGGTTTATTTGGATTCGGTGATTCATCTCTTCGCTTTTTTCCTCTTTCCCGGATTTATAAAAGGTGTGGTTTGCGTGGTAAATCCGTTATTTGTGTGCGGAACGGTGATAAAGCGGTGGGCGAGCTGGTTGAACACCCAAGATGGTGAATTTCGGAAGCTGCGATATTGAAGCTTCCTAATAGTTTTTTTCCTTAACTTGGGCCAAGAGAAGATGTACAAGTAATAATGTTAAAAGCGCTTCGACGACTTAGGTCATTTTGCACGTAGGCCCCCTCCCGGAATCGATCCCGGAACCGCTTTCACCGAAGTCGAATGTGGTGCCCACTTGGCTAACCGGGAGCATCAAGAGAAGATGCTGTTCGGGGCTCATAAATACGCGAGATGGGATATGTAATTCAATCAAACATACGTGAAGATTTATATTTTCCTGTCTGTTAAGTATTATTTTTATATTCCCATTACCATCTACTACCAAGAGCAAGGAGAGGGGATGAGGCTTACTAGGAGAGATGAGGAGTGAGGTAGTTTGCCTTATCTGTCCTCCCCGAGCTAGAATGTTATAAGCGGAACAAGACAACGTAAGTGAAGCACTATGACTCCACGATACACTTTATTAGCTTTCATGTCATCACAGTCATAAACAAGAATTAGACAAAAGTAATTGAAAGAAACATTTTTCTCTCTCCTGTACCAACATACAAATGAAAACTACTCCATTCATCCAGATATGGTAGCAGGGCAATATTTATTCCTGCAATATATTAAAATATGAGCTTGAAATTCACTTCTAGGCAACGTTTTCGCGCGACGCAGTTCATTCAAGATCCAGATGTTCCGCAACTTTCAAATTCTTCACTGTTTTAAAGGTTGCTACTATGTTGGAATAGGCAAGGATTTGCACACCAGAAACTTGTACGAAATACGTCGAAAAGAAGCTTTCCGTATTATCCGAACTTAAAATGCGAGGCATGGTCTAAATGCGTCGGTTTAACTTTTAAAGTAAATTAATGCCTTGAGAAGATTTTTTGGTTTGATTTACGCTGCGATTGCATGAGGCTTGTTGTAATTAGTAAGCTAGAGTAATCTGAAGCAATGAAAGATCCTTTCCACTGCGGAATCGCTGTGCCGTTGGGCTTATGTAGACTGCTAAGCTACTTAACTATCTGAATTTTCGTTTAATTTTCGAAAAGGTCATGCAGTTGGGAGTAATGAAATTGGGTCCTGTATTTAAATCTCTTCATTAAACTCGTAAATGTCATCGAGGTCCTAAAACAGCGATTTTCATCTGTTTATTCCTTTTTGTTTATAGGAAACTCTGTTTGCGTACATATTTAAGCTTTAAGAGGATCATTACCAATTGAAGTCAGTTTATGAAATGATTGAAACAATTCCAAATCTCGTCTACATACTTAAGTACTTAAATCCTATTCGTTTACTCATTCAGAGTATTTTGTCATTCCGAAACTGTATCCGTGAACTCGTTCTTTCATAGTTCAACGTCTGTTCGAACTATTGAGTAAGCTTTAATTCTATAGTATTCCATTGTCGACAGCAAAAACAATGAACTGTTCACTCCAAATGTTATTGATGATCCACAGGAAGTCATCTTCGGCCAAGTTAAGTGGAATGATACTATTTTTTTACGAAATTAGCTTTCTGGTCAGAATTATTGCAGGAGAATACTTTAGGCCACCAAATCTTATTTTTTTCTATTATTCTATATTCTATTGTTCTACTCGCTGTTTACATTCTATTGTCTCGAGATCTACCAAAAAGATAGTCGATTGGTAAAAATAGTAGCCGATCTATTCTTGGCATATGAGACCTAATCTTTTTTTTAGATCTTGGACGTAGTGATTACTCTCAGTTGAGTAGCGATCACTCTTTGTCACTTAGGATTTCCTGGTTCAGATTTGATATACGAAGATTTTGTAGGATTTAGAGCTATTTATTGATTACCTTTCTGCGGAAACTTACGATTATACTAGTAAAATAATCTTTCTCCATCGACCTTAATTTAACTACCCCTACCATGGTATCGCGGCGACTGCGAAATGGATGTTATGGATGAAAAATGAAAATTTTCTCTTTAATTTAGTCATGGACGAATATTTGGCTCGCAAAACAAGTCTCTAGAATTAAATTATTGTTTTATTTCGAAATATTCAGAATAATTGGTTCATTATTTTATCTTGAACGCAAATACTTTTCTTTTATCAGTGATTTTTTTCGCGTCGGTCTAAAATATTTTGTCGTATCAAGAGAATCTCATTAGAAGGTTTCAGTGTTTTTTATTTTGCTTAATACGACGTAATTCTCGTAGAGTACAAATATTTGTAAGAAAGTACCGGTTACATCGAGTTTTTGTCTTCTCGCAAATCGATCTATGAGCGTCATTTTCTTGTTTGAAAGTCGGGCGCTCTCGTTGACTGAGAGTAGGTAATTCACAATCGGAATGTATTGCGCTCTAAATTAATTCGCTAAAATCGTTTAAAGAATCGTGCAAATATAATCTCAGAAACGTGTGGAGATAACGTGATAGTTTCCCTATTTGTTTTTAACTATTAAATTTTTTAAATCGGGTCTCAGTAACCAATCATGAAATTAGGTCATTCATTCAGTCGTTTCTATAAAATTGCTTTTAATTATTTTTCGATATCATAATCATAGTATTTCATATGTATTTACCTTAAGATAAGATATACATTTGTTTCCTTGCCTCATATTATCAGTTTCTCAACGGAAATCAACAGCGTCTCTCTTCTTCTAAAAATTGTTTATCGATTCACGTCTAAGATCCTTAGAGTTGTATATGTTACAGGATTTTCGCCGCTTGATTGATATTAAAATCTTCTAATTTATCTTTCGGAATGAGTTGAAAGAGCTCAATAGATGACTCTTCATTTCTACAGCTGCGCGCTTACATCGCCGAAAGATAATTGGGTTCCGGATGGTGAAACGGCTAAAGTAGAGCCGCAAATCAAAATTTATAACGATGTTGGAGATTAACAACCTAGAAATCTATAACCCGTTGGCTATTTCTATTCGTCATCCGGCTTAGCATTATCTACAAGCGTCAATCCCTTTCGCCTGTCCCGGTTTCATCTTTTATCTCCGCACCTTTCTCTCCCTGTGGCATATTTCTGTCGTTTGGTGAGCGAGTCCCAAAGTGGGCATGAATGATTCGGATTTATAAAATGGCGGGATGGGGATTAAATTAATCGCCTCCTTTTTGATTGGTGAATTCCATCATATGTTCACGTAGTCCAGAAGGTTTGTTTCCGGAATTCTCTCGCCATTCGAAATGTTCAACCAGGTAAGGCTTATGCTCGAATCGGAAGAAATTCAGGGAATTAATATCCATTCAGTTTTCAATCGTGATCTACTTGTGGATGCTACAAGTGAAATGAAAATATATTTTAGTAAAATATTAAAACTTTTTAGGATTTTCTCGATTTTACTCGAATTTTGCGATTACGAATGATCTCGAGTATCACAATTCGTAGATTTTGAGAATAATAAATCAATATTTACTATCAATACTATCAATATAAATTAATGCCTTGAGAAGATTTTTTGGTTTGATTTACGCTGCGATTGCATGAGGCTTGTTGTAATTAGTAAGCTAGAGTAATCTGAAGCAATGAAAGATCCTTTCCACTGCGGAATCGCTGTGCCGTTGGGCTTATGTAGACTGCTAAGCTACTTAACTATCTGAATTTTCGTTTAATTTTCGAAAAGGTCATGCAGTTGGGAGTAATGAAATTGGGTCCTGTATTTAAATCTCTTCATTAAACTCGTAAATGTCATCGAGGTCCTAAAACAGCGATTTTCATCTGTTTATTCCTTTTTGTTTATAGGAAACTCTGTTTGCGTACATATTTAAGCTTTAAGAGGATCATTACCAATTGAAGTCAGTTTATGAAATGATTGAAACAATTCCAAATCTCGTCTACATACTTAAGTTCTTAAATCCTATTCGTTTACTCATTCAGAGTATTTTGTCATTCCGAAACTGTATCCGTGAACTCGTTCTTTCATAGTTCAACGTCTGTTCGAACTATAGAGTAAGCTTTAATTCTATAGNGTTTTTCTTTGTGGAACTTCTCTATGGCGACACGCATAAAGAAAGACGCCTGGCCAATTACGCAAAAATGTTTTAATTCTTGTGAATGACCGATTTCGTTAACATTATGGAATGGCAATTAAAGTATATTTGTGGAATTCACCAAGTGTTTTTCTTTGTGCTTGTCGTTTATTTATTCTATTAATTTAAAATATTTCACATAATTATAATTAAAATCGCCCTTTACCAAATAATTTCAGCAAGTTTATTATTTTAATTTTGTTGTTCAATGAATATTTTTCTTTATTGTGGGTCTCTCGGAGGTTAAGAAATCTCTTTTCCTTATAAACTCATTTGTGATAAGAGAATAAGGAATGTGATCTTTTGTTTCATTGTTATAGTTAGCCATGTATCAAAATAAACAGTACGGCTATACTAGGATTCATCTTATTTTTCTCTGGAGAAATCAATAGAGGATTCGTTTTCTATAGAAGAGAATCGCACAGAGATTTCAATTTACCAGAAGAATCGAGATTGGCAATCTGCAGACACTTTTCTATTTCTGAAAGCTCCCAATTTCGGGTTATGGCCTTCAATTAATCTGAGATAAGTTATCCGAACACCGCATTTCGTTGTATAATTGTTACTTCGGCGGGCGTCTGGAATTATTTTTGAGTCAATTATCGCAAGGATGTGATTCATAAATTCTCAGATAATACCTTATAAGTGTGCAACTCATTAATGATTGTCTCAACTTCGAGCTTTTTCTGTTACAAGAACTCAATGGTTTGATGGAATGTCGCCGGCTAGTAGATCTTAGTTCCTGAAGTACTCCTGGAAACCATTCAGATCCACAAGTTTGTTCGGAAAGTCTCTATTAAACTCATATTGTTGTCCAGCTTCATACCTTCGCTCCATAAAAGAGTTGGTTGTGTATGTCAGCGGGGAAAGTGACGGAATATTTGGTCCATTAAGTGATATCTCAAGATCAGTTTCATTGTTGCTGTTGGCAGTGAATTCTTCACGTGAAAAGATGTATTTCATGTATGGAAAACTGATTATTGATTTATAAACTCGTAGGAAGTTTATGCTCTGCGGAAAAATACACTGATGAAGGAATACAGTATGGTGACCATATTATATTCTTTATAAGTTAGTTTGGTCGTTGTGAAGCATGATTGATAAAGTTATTAGTTAATTGTGTTCGTAAATTCAATGGGAACATTCGATTGGTCGTTTGCGTCGAATCGGTTTTACTACGGGAGTCTTACTTGCTTCGATAAAATTAATGTTACGTTTAAAATTGTCTTATTTATTACTTAGGTTTTTATATTCTATTGTAATGCATCTTATCGCTAATCGATATAGTTTCATATCGTGCAAATTATTGTAAAATTATACCGTATTACTTACCAGTTTGGTTACATTTCCTATACTTGTTACACTCTGTTCTCATAGTCTCATGTGAAAACCATCGTTTAACGTATCTTCTCGAGGAAATTCCAAGTCCCATGACTGCTCTCGCACGTTATAAAACTCGCTGCATTGCGTTTTTCATCCGTCTGTGTTGTCATTGCAACATTAGAATAAGAGATCTCATAGGAACGGAGCCCTCTGAAAAGACGTATGAATAGTTTGTATTAGTGTTTTTCCTCCAACTTGAAACGTAGCATCTGTTGCAGAATTCTTGCTACGGTGTTGCGATGAACATTCATTCACTTCGTTTGCTAAAGTATTCTTGTGTTGCTGAGATATAATTTGGTTTATACTGCTCATGGTAAGCGTGCAATTTTCAGATTGTCCTGAGTCGTGGGTCCTCACTATTTTCCAAGCCAAGCTGGTTAAAAATCCGTTGAATGTGATTGATGTCGAAACTATACTGAAATTTGATGTAACTTTTCTTAAAAGTTCGTGATACAGTGGAATATTTGGAAAATATTTAACGATAATATTCTTAAAATTCTACTTTGTTTACTCTCGACTTAATTTATTCATCGTGACTTTAGGTATGATTTGAGCGTGATACGCATTATCTACCTAATTGGTAATAATTAATTATCTTCTAATGTATGTTATTAACAAAATTCATAGAATTAACGTATAACTATAATCTTATTGGTTTATTTTCTAGATTTCTAATCGATATTTTATATTTTAATGTCATACGAATCAACTTACATATGTGTATTAAATAAAACATTTCTAAAAATAATGCAGTTAGAGATAAAATCTACTATTAACTTATCGTTTGGTTGAATAAATATGTTAGTTTGTTAGTACATTTTATTCCTGTAATAGGAGATGCAATTCAGGCGAATTAGGATATTATTGGCTCTTACTTAAGTGAATTTAGGATTAAATCTGTTACTAATAGAGAAATTATTTGTAATTATTTAATTATATGAATAAATTAACTCGATTTCCTCATAATTTACCAGTATTTCTTCTATTTTTTCCCGTAGGTAAGTTGGCAAGCATCCCATCTCCTGACCGGTAAATTAGAGGCCGCGACCTTGTTTTTTTACGCAGTGAATGAAGTGAGTAGCCGACTGTAAACATGCGTTTGCGGCCCAGTCCCATGCTAAGGTATAGTCTGTTTCTCACTATTTCTTTGGCAGCCGAAATCGATTGGACATCATCGACTGACTTAGAAATGAAAAGAAAGGGAAAGAATCGTTTTTCGGGCCCAACTTCGCCAATTATTTCGGTTAATCACATTCCCGACATGAAAAAAATATTATCCACCATTGTGATGAAATGATCCTTCTCTTTAGTACTCTTACAAGATTCACAAATGGGATTATAAATCCATTTTCTTGTAGTCATATCATCAATTTTGATTAAATTGATCAGTTTTTTACCGGATTTACGGATCTCTCGGGAAAGCGCTTAATCGGGAAGAATTGTTTGTCGAGTAGTTCACGTGACGAAGGCAAGGTAGCTGTTGGTGTCACCAACAGCAATACATAAATTGAAAATTAAATTTGATTCAGCAGAGATTTCTTACTGGTTTGTGGTTCATCTAGACGCTTCCTTTTATAGAGATTCTCACGAACAGTCGAATACTTAGTTTTTATATAATCGCCGAATAAGTGGAAGATTTATACCAATATAATCAAGCTAATGCGACTTCTACTTGAAGGAATAAAATTAACGTAGCATTAATGTTTGGGATTGCCATATTAAAGCCTCATTTAGCTAGTTATTCGAGGTATCTTTGATGAATACAATCGAAAAAGTTATCCATCCTTACTGTATAAAACGTTATAAACTAGTGAAATATTTTAATTACTCCTGAATATTTCTTGAGAGTTTAAATATTATGATACGTTTCTTATTCTCACATTACTAGAGTCGTAGCTTTTACCATTGTTTTCTGGAGAGAATTGGGTGTGTCTTATTTTTCAATAGGTTCTCAAGGCCCTTGAACATTTTAGTTCCAAGTAGAGGGATTCATGCTTATTTCACGCCGTTGAACAGGAAGCATTTAAGACAGTGAGATAATGGAGATGTATGCAGATTCACCCTAAAATGTTAATAATGTAACTCATTAAACGTATTAAAATATAACGATGATATAATAAATGAGATAATTTTCGTGAATTGTTCGACGATGCAGCTAGACAATCGCAAATAGTAAAATGGGATTCATATAGTGTATTTCCGAGGATATCTTAGTTAGTGGTTATCATTCGTTTGTTTGTCAGAGTTGCTGGTTCTCAAGAACGGAGAATATTGTTGACAAGTTATTCGATAGCAGAGGAAACTCCGGCCATCCTTTATCCTCCTTGAGATGTGCAGCAGCGTGACTTGAACGCAGTGTATCTTGTCTCATACCCAACTTTTTTTCATTTCTCAATTTTTATCCCCCTAATTTTCTCCTTAATTTCCCACCTGCTTTCTTTACCTTTTAATTTTCCCCCTTTTCCACTCGGCTCACCGCTTCTCCCGTTCCATGCTCTGGAGGATTTTGCCCTACCTTTCATATCGGCCTTCATTTTTTCCTGCTTCCCCCCGCTTTTCCTCTCCTCATATCGCATCCGTGTCGCTCAGTTCCATCGCCCGCCGAACGACCTCGTTAGCTGACTCGTGCTCCGTAAAAGACAACTAATTAACAAAGCACGTGCTGGGGTAACGCTTTAGCGGGCATGGATGCGAACGAACCCTAGACTCGGCTAGACCGCACTCTTTCTGGCGAACCCTTTGCACCCGCGCTTCCCCTCCTCCGACACTTCCTTTCAGCTTTTAGATCTTACTTTGATGCAGCTAATTTGTCTCGCACAGCTCAGGTTCCGAGGTGTATTACCATCGGTGGTACAGTTAGACGATTTCATCTTTTATGCGGGAGGTTCTCAACCTCGCGAGCGCTGTGAAGAAACCCAGAGATTCTTAATCGTGGTTCCTAAACGTTTTCTTTTATTATTTTTTCGATCTTTTACTTCTAGATATTAACATGAAACTGGAACGTAATATCGAAGATATATAATATGTCTCGTAAAGAATGTTAGACATATAGATTCTGATTGAAAACCTAAATCTTCGAATGAGGAATTCTTAGGGATGGTCTAAAATTATTTCATTTAGGACCAGCTGGCGATTCTTATTTGAAAAAGAAAGAAAAAAATTGTTAATCTAACGTGCAACTAAGTCTTATTTAAGTCTTAAGAAGGCCCACTAATTTACGATTCATACCTTAAATAGTGACTGGTTGCTAGGTTAGCATAACTCCGCAGAAGCCGGCAAAACTTTCTGCCAGGTGTGGGGTTCGAACCCACGCTCCCAATTGGGAACCAGAACTTAAGTCTGGCGCCTTAGACCGCTCGGCCAACCTGACTGGTTGTTGTAAATATTCAATGCGTAAATAGTTCAGATACCTAAAATGTAATTTCTTACTGATGATTCTTGGTTTCTTCACACGTAACAGCTTTTTCGATCAAGAGCGTAATTAATGGTTATGAAGATAAGAGAACCGAAGATTCATTTACTTCGGTTTTATTCTCTTTTCTCTTTCTAATTAGTAGTTGATGTTTACTTATTCTCAAATTAGAAAGAACTTGGACTCGTCTGAGGTTTCATAACTTCGAATATCAACTGGAAATCGATATCTTAAAATTCTGTGTATTCATTTTTGTTTGATACGAAAAGATTGCATCGGGTGGAGTCTCATGATTTCTCAGTAGTTGACTTAATTTGACCACGAGTTAATTCTGTCGATCAAGGAAGAGAAAAGAGAAAGTATTGTTGATCAAATCAAGGGTCTGGTTGGACCAAGTTCGTTAGGCTGGCTCACTTTAACGGGATTTTATTCCACGCCGGTAGATATTTGTTATGCTTGGTGATTGAAATGGAAAATTTTTCTTGAACGTCTGACCTTTCTCATACGGTGTTAAATGATAGGAATATAGTGAGTTATATTGATTGTGTGCGATGTAGATGTTGTACTCAATATTTATAAACAAGTTCAAAGCTTAAGTTGCGTTCGCTCCATAAAGCATTAAGATAACTTGCTATCTCGAATCTACCTCAATGCAGTTACTTGAGTTTAATTGTAATTATTAAAGTTTATTCTTAATAAAAGTATGTACTGATAAGCGAGATTTTGGTTTAAATGAGAAAATCTGAAAGGGGATTATGGGTACCGGAAGTGTCTGAGGCGATCTTTGAATTAATTTCAAGGTTGAGATTTGCCTGCACGCGGTGCATGTCGGGAATCCATCTGAAAAGAGTCGATTCGTATGTTGATAGGCCCATTAAGATTAACGTGTTTCCGCTTTTGTACAGTTTTTGCGAGATGGAAGTTCATGCCCAAGCTTGATTAATTCCCGTTTGCCTGTTTTTTCTAAGGATTCGATGACTGAAGTATCGATACCGTGTATGTTGTTTGGCTGTGATGCAACTAAATTAATGTAATTCTCTGGTTTAACATATATATCTATCGTTCATGTCCACCATTAGAATAAGTAGGTTCTCCCCTTTGACATTTTTTTAAGATAAAGCTCAGTTTTGCTCTAACTGTACCACAGTTGTGGCTAGTAGCGCTTACTAGTCACTCTGCTGCGGTGCAAATATTTTTAAATAATCTTTCTTGCTGTTTTAAGTACAATTTCGGATAAATCGTGCACTTACGTAATTCGACTCAAAAATGCAGTGAATATCGCGAAAAGTTACCCGAAATCGGGCATGAATACTTAACTAATCTCTCCTTACAGCATACCCTAATAAGTTAATTGTGTATTGTAGGTATAAAATGACGATATTGATGCTAAAAGGTTAAGTTTGGCAAGTGTCACTTTGAATCTAATAATTCAACCATTTGTGGTTGATTTCTATTAAAAAGAACAGTTGTAACTTTGCACAGTATCCTGGTAAAAGTATGTGTTCTGTTTTCGTTATTCTTTACAAGTGTCACTTTGTGTAGTTTTTAACTTCGCAATCGTCCCTAATCAATTCATTAGGTCAGTTTATTCTGCAAAGAAGAAAATTCTCTACAAAAGGGCCTACTTTTTATGTAACTAGTACCTATATTCTTGCAAATAAAAATTCGATATAGATTTATCCAGAATATCCTAAATTTTTAATATTCAGCCTCCTTATAATCAAGATCCATCGTAACAATGACTTACCGGATTTCCGTTGATATGTCGTGTTGCAGAATAAATATTTACGGAAATGCGCGTTGGATTCCGCTTTTCATAGCAATATCAGCGTTATCTCCGCGGTTGCTCGAACGCTAGTTTTTGATTTAGCCCGTGTGGTTGTTTTAGTTTCTGGCGAATCATCGATTTTCTCCAATTTTTTCCCTCTATAATTGCGGAGCGAGGCAATTCGTCCAATCTGTGAGTTTCCCCACAGAATCACGGTCGAATATAAAGAGCTTTATTGACCTCATTCGGCAACAAACTGTTTCCGGAAGCATTGTCAATTAAGCGAAGGGATAATTTTTTTTAGCAAGATTCGCAGTCAGTTTTTTGTCGGGGTTTAAGTATTTACGAGTTTCTTTCTGTCTTCCTTCCTTCAATTTCCAGTTCAGTTCTTTGGAATTGGCAGTATGGTGTTCACCATTGTGAAAGCGCCTTCTAAATGTTTCCTCCCTTTAGTTCTTCGTTTTATTCGGATTCATGCTTGCTCTATTTTCAGAGTTGAGAAAGTTTTGTTTTTTTGTGAGCTAAAATTTAGGATGCCTTGTATACTGGGCTATCGATGAAATTTAAAGATTTATTTATTTACTATAAGGTTAAATTTAAAAGTTATCCATGGTCTATTGGTAAAGAAATATTTCGTATTTTAATTGTATCCCGCAGCCTCATTTTTAAATATAATAATAATATTGTGCTGAAAAGAAAGACGGATGGATGTATGAAAGAAAGAAATAATCTTTCATCAATTTCAACCTCTGAGCGAGGAGTAGGATAGCCAAGTGGGTAACGCGTTCGACTTCGGTGAAAGCGGTCCCGGGTTCGATTCCCGGTGGGGATTCACGTGTGAAGTGAACTTAATTGTCGAAGCACTAAAGAAGTTATTAGCACTAGTCTTTGTAAGTTTTACCAAAGATTATTCATAATTTCAGTTAACAATACAAAGGAAGAAACTCCATAGAACTCATTCAAACACTCATTTCAGTTGTTTCAATTTATTTACTTTTGTTTGAGATATCTTCAGATTTTGATATCCTGATCTTGTTCATTTCAAAGCGCCTACTCTTTCTTTCGTTCGCGGAAAGTGTTAATGACATCCTCATTTCCCTTCTGATATCACCGTCATTCGCGACCTTACTTCCTTGTAACATCACTTTCGCTTTTTTCGCGAACTGTTATAAAATAGCAAAGCGTCTCGCAGAACGTGATATTCGCAGGTGCATTACCTAAGAGTCGATGATTGGATGAGAAATCACGCGAAGCTCACCTGACGATTTTGGTGTTTACAGCACGTGGCGCCGCATGCTTAACCGCGGCAAATGCGGAGAGGTTTTTCTCGCAGGCCGAGGTAACGGTTCAACAATGGCTACATCACCTTTGATCCGCTACTCACCGAGTTACACTCAGTGGACACTTGACGACAATGAGGAAATTCTTATCACAGTTGCGGGGATCAATGGCATGTAGGGGAGGAACCGGAAAGGACGGTACGGGATTTAATGCGAGAATCTTATCGCGGTGAGATCATAATAAGGTTGGAAGTACGTAATTATTGCCCGTGCGGTGATGGCACACGATTGTATTTAGCTACATCACATTAACTTGTGAGTGGCAGTTATGGTGGATGATAATAATTATACCTTTGTGCGAGACATGATTAATCAAAACGGGGCGTATCAGTAATGAACTACAAGGAAAGTGCTGGTAGTCGAAATTCATACGGTCAATATTTTTTGGCCGAGAATTATCATTATAAAGATAGCTACCGATGCGTTTTTCTTGTCTACATTCTGAATTACTGTAGAATAATATTTCTGCTGGTTAGCAATAAATTATTTGATTTAATGTTGGCCCTCTCGGATTCACTGTAATATTCTTTTTTATAGTATTTGTTATAGAATGAGAGAATTTTTAACTTAATCACAGTAAAAAGTATAAAATTATTATATATGACAGTGTATCTATCGAAAAGGTTTACATCAGGCTAAAAATTCACAGATGTATTCACAGATGTATTTCATTCTAAATGTATCATTCGTCCTCTCACAAAAATGAAAGTACTAATCGTTGGCGGTTTTAAGAGATCATACTATTTTAATTTATGTTTAATCTCACTAAAATAGACTAAAATTCTAAAATATTAGTCAACTAGAATTTGTTCAGTTATTATAATTTTTATAAACAGGATTATACTCGTCTTAACGAAGTGTTATTTCGCATAAAACGAGTGCTTCATAATTTTGAGCTTTAAAGGCGAAAGTATTCAGCAAATCCCGTTTCGATTGCTCCTCGTGGATATGTGTATTTGCAGGTTGCATACCAGATAAGGAAACGTTCACTCTTTTCCCAATGCATTAAGGCTGACAATTCCGATGGCACGTCAAACAAAAGCATGAATAAGAGTGTATCGCTCGTTTATCACCTCTGTGTTTCCTGTAAATCTTTTTCCTCCCATTCTCTCTCTTGCCATCTTTCGGAAGGACACGGAAGCCCAACGCGCGGCGGGTTCTCTTGAAAACTCCTACGACTTCCCTTGCATAATGTGGGGAATCCTTTCGGCGCAAATCGGGGCAACCAGTGTTGCTTTCCCATGCCTCTTTCACCTCTGTTCTCGCGCTTCTCCGGTCTTATTTTACGCTCTCGAGTGGGGAGAGCAGGGAAGTGGCATAGTTGCCTGGGCGGGGTCGTCCCTCCGATGGATTTTTGAAGACCCCAGTGCTCTGGAATCCCTTTTCTTTCTCTTAGGGGCGACATACTTATTCTTTCATTCGTTCCACACTCCTTTGCATGCAGAGCGAATATTGATTGATCTTTCGGAAATCCCGACGGGAATGCTGAGGATGGATTCATAAGCCGCTGGGTCTTGGGAAATTTGTCGCTTCGAAGAGGTGATTTATTAATGGAATGCGTGCTTCTTTGAAGTTGTGCGAGTAACGGTTGTAAGTTATGCTTTTCGCCGGTGATATGAAAAGTATCCTTGGCATTGAGATATTAAATGCCTTATTAAAGGAGATAAGATTAATATCTATGCCGCGATTTGAATTCTTTATCGAGTTGTCTTCCGTGTTAGATTTGTATTCCGTGGCTCAGAATTATGCGGCTTGAAACAGTTAATGTCGATGTCAAGAGAGATTTCAGGATAACCTATATACCGTGGGCCATTGGCATTTTCAACATGCTGGGAGTATTCGTATACTTCGTGCGTTTTACAGTATCATTTCAGTCATAAAAATATATATTACGTCTTACTGTGAAATGTGTATGAACTATTTTTGTTTATTTATTTTTTTATGGAGTCCTCATTTATAGGAGAGGCGTGAACAGTAACAATAGACTAGCACACACGACCATACCATAATCAGAAATCTTCGATTAGCCGGGACTCAAACCCGGGAACTCGGGATTGGAGTGTATTCTAACCTCTCCGCCACAGAGGCCGGTGTTACTTCGATACTCAATTGGAATATTTGGTGAAATGGACAAAAAAGCTGAACTTTATAAATATTTCTGATTAAACAAAGTGTCGACATTTTAGTACTAATAGTAAACTTAGTTAGTTTATTGAAAGTGCTGCATCAACTAAGGTCATTATTGAAAGTGCTTCGAAACTAAGGTCATATTGCACATGTGATCCTCCTTCAGGAATCGAACCCGGGACGGCTTCCACCAAAGGCGAACGCGCAGCCCACTTGGCTCTACAGGAACCCTGCCAATATTTTATGCTCCAGTAGTATTCTGACCCAAGTTAGTCATGGTCTTGGCGGCAATTGCAGCTGCATATCCCTGAACTCTTTTTCAATCACACCTGTTCTGCCTCACAAATTTACTCCATTCGCTCTTACGCGTGGAATATTGTCGCCTCTTCACGGTGACTTGAAGGGACTTCATCGGGATCATTTCTTATGCTAATTCGTCGCCGTTCTCGCATAGGGGTGAATAAAACTCCCGCAAATGGAGGGTGCTTTGGGGCTAAAGGTTCCACACGTGGGTGTCCTCAATACGGCCGACCGAATTCCGCGTTCGCGCTCTTTTGTTTTCGGGACGCCCCGCAAGATAATCTATCCTGATCTCCCTTTGCTTTAGAATTCGGCACCAAGAGCTGATCGCTGTACTTCACTTTCACAGGTTGTCCGACCTACAAAGGTCGCTCGCGTATGTTTTATTCCTCTCGCGAATCGACAGCCAGTTCCCGGAATTATCTTGGCCGCCCTGCGGGAAAAGCGGGTATTTTCGCTCCGGTTCGCCACTGATGTTTTTTTGTTTTTCCTTCGACTTCTTCATCCGGATGTGGGTGCACACGTGACACATACAAATGACTTTATTTAGCTCGAAACTGAGGCTAGAATCTATAGAGTCGTGTTAAACTCTTAAACGTCAAAGGTCGTAAACCTAGTGATCAATAACGTCGCGCTCTCTGATACCTTTGGAAGGCAATTTTTCTAGGGCCTGGCCAGTTCCTCATTTCTCGTTTTAGCCTATTCGTTTTCCAACGTAGTGTGCATTTCAGAACTATTTCAAAGCTATAGTATTATTTAAATTAATATCAACGTGCTGTAAATCCGATATATACTCATTTACGTTAATTACGAAGTTCATCTTTCACTATCAAAGTCGAATGCGAAAAACAGTGTATTTCTATGATTTTAGGAGACAATAATCGATCACCATGGGCTCCCGGATAGCCAAATGGGCAACGCGTTCGACTTCGGTGAAAGCGGTCCCGGGTTCGATTCACGGTGGGAGCCTATGTGCGAAATGACCTAAGCTGTCGAAGCACTTTTAACAATACTACTACTCCATCACCATTTAGCATTTACGAATGACTTTGTTCTGGTATTCGAAGCGTTAATGTATGAGATATGTTGAATAAGATGAGAGAGTGACGAAGTGGGCGATGTCTAAAATTATATATGGAATTCGATTTGTTTTCGAGAATGGAGGTTTGCATTGCAGAGAGACTGCTATCCGGTTGAATTTCTCATAAAAACACTTTAAAATTTTCCCTAAGTACAGGGAAAAGAAAGAAATGTATTAATGATGAGGGTAATGAGTGGAAATGGATAAGGAAGACAAAATGTGTTATTCAATTGAGTATTATTTCAAGCATCTCATTACTGTGAAGTGGAGAAAACGCTGTGCTTGGGGAGAGAGAGGAATCATTGGGTACGGAGTTATGAAAATATTCGGAAAATTTTGTAAAAGCATTGATGGGAAACGTTCGGAAGGGAAATATTTTGAAAGTAGCAAATTAGATGTGAAAACCTCCGATGAATCCGAAGTAGAAACTCTCTTCGAAAATTTTTAGGCGATTTTTCTGAATTATCCCTTGATTCTTCAATTTCTGTGTGTATTTATGATTTGAGTTAACGCCCTTTTGGTAATACGTTAATTTAGCTTTGGGAATATTATATCTTATTTTTTGTTGGAATAATAAATTATGTTAATGTCTGTATTCCATTCAGGGCCGAATTAACACCCATAGAGGAGTTGAGCACACATTTATTTGCCTTTCCAGGTTTCTAATTCTAGAGCTAAACTATGATAAACCATAAAATAAACTATAATGTAATAATTACTGTGTCTCACGTATACGTATTTGTATCTAACTATATTCTGATTAATTTGATCCCTTTATAGGGATTATGAAATACCGCAAAATGTAATACCAAGGCAAGAGTAATCCTTAATCCAGTTTCCGTAGGAATAATTTTTAAGTTTCTTCTAGTATTAGTGTTTTCTAAAAACGACTTACAAATGTTAAATTTTGAAACACATGGAAATAATTAATTTTCATTCGATTGTCAAGATAACTCCCGTTTTAAACCATCCGCTGTGACAAAGGAAATCTTTTGATATTAAAAGGAAATGCTTTTGATTTTTAAAATACTATTTGTTTTCGGGACCATCATCTGTCAACATCTTTGTGATAACTTTCATTTTTAATTTTTTTATTTTATATTGAATATTTTGTAGCGATTTTAGTATTCCCCCGAGCCGACGAATTTTATGCGACTCTTAAAATTGTTTTTAATCATGAATGGGTGAAGTGGAGTGAAGTGAAGAATTCCTCAGATTATATTATGAACGTAAAAATACAGTTACACGCCAGTAGTTTTACCGGGAAGACTACAGGTTGAAGTATAAAACTCATTGAATTACATAGCGTGTGAGTGTCAGAGAGAAGGATTGGGGTGAGAAAGGAAGCGAATCGTAGCATAGTTTTCATCATAATCGTATTTCCGCCTTCCTTTATCTCCGCTACGCATCCAAGCCTTCCTCTTTTTAATGGCGATATGGTACATAACGAACGGAACGAGGGGATTCCGCCATTTTGCATAGTTTAATATCCACTTTGGGCCGAGTGAAAGGGAGCCCGTCCTCCACGCTGGAATGACCGCCTTCGAGTCTCCTCGATGCACAATTATCATTTTTACGTCACGCTCCAAGCAACCGCTTCCTTCGGGAGATACTGGTAACATGCTCTTCTCAGTGTGATAACTTGACGAAACCTATGAAATGGTTGGAATTGTCGGGCGTCCCTGTGATTTACGCCGGATCTTTCTCTGTTTTTGTTCAGGCTGAAATACATATAGGTGCGGCTGAATAATCGGATGAGTGCAGCGAGAAATTTGTTTTTGGGTAAAGGATTTGAAACGGCGCGATTCTCTATTTGAGTATCCACGAAAGTTGAGAATTGCAGGTTTTGATTGGGTGAAGTCGGAATGAAGTCTGTCATTGATTAGGTTGATGAACTGGATAAAGGTTATGTATGTAAACGACCATTTTATTTCTGTATAGGTTCATATGCTCTTAAATTCCTCGCTAAACTCCCTTTCCCTCTCTTCTTGATAACTAATCTAACCCTTTATATCCTCCAGCGACATGTTTCCTTGCATTCTATATTCAATTACTTTCTCAGCAACCTCTCTTCTCTCAGTGATAGTCCCTGATTATCATGCGTAAACAGTATTTAATAGTTTTATCCAGGGCGTATTTTAGACGTCTTAAGGGGGTTAAACGAGATATTTATATTTTCTACGGAAACTTTATTAAATGGTGGTAGGCATTTACTTGTAGTGCTAATAAAATTTAATATTTAGCTTGACTTGGTAGTTTTTTCTGTTAATTTGATAATTAGAGTAAATACGTGTACGTTCTATGCATGTAGTCGGAAAACAGAAGCTGCAGAAAATATTTATTAATTTTTATCATTTGATGAGGTTGAACATGCTTTGTCATTTTATTTTTAGTGTAGTAGGAAACGGATTACTTCAGATGTTTTCGTAATTTCGAATTAAATGGAATTCGGTGATGTTATCGAGGTAATGAAACGCATAGCAAAAATAGACACACATTCTTCCATTTCATTCCTTCTCAATATTTCGTTACCTCTTCAATTTTTGTTTTATTTTATAATGAATAGATACTGTAATGACGCACAGCACCAAAAATATGCCATATAAACGTTGTGTCTGTAATTTATCGCCACTGTAAACTTGTTTCATTCTACGCTTAAGTACCTGACTGGATGCTTATGAGTCATTAAAATTTAATTTTTTAATGCCTAAATTTTTATCCACCTAACGATAGGTATTGCGATGAAATATGGGAGCAGGAATGAGATCCTTAAGGTTAAGAGGGGTAACCCAAATCTTCCAGCGGCTCTTAAGCTGTCACGCCCATTTGTTGATGTCTTTATGTGTGTAGTTTCCTCAGCCCGTATTCTTCTCGCTCAAATAAACACGTCGTCACTGAAATTTCGTGGCCTTTTTTTTGAAGGTCCTCATTTTTCTTGGCATACGGAAATGGAACTTGTGGTACTTATCACAACTTTCGTGATAACTTAAAATTTTAACGTTACATTTGGACGTTATGATTCTATTTTGCGTATGCTAATATGAGGTGAGGAGATGGTTATTCTCTTTTCGCGCAGAAAGAACGAAAGAAGCAATATTAGTTGAAAAAATTCTGTTTGATGTTTATTTTGATTTTTAAACCTTAAATGTCGCATCTATAAGATTCCTTTGATTGAATTCGTGTTTTCGTCGCGTTTCGACCTCCCAAAGAATGTAGGTAGGTCGAAATACTTTAGCTTAGTTAGAAATATTTAATCCACCTTTTTATAATAATTTAAAAATTAAATACCTTAAATAACCAACATGAAAATCTTAGGTACGCATACAGTAATAGATAATCGAAAGAGTAACGTATTAGTTTTTTCAGTTTTCTTTAGAAATTCTTTCTTTCTTTGAAGAAGAAATTCCTAAATTTGTTCTGATGGATAAAATCGATTTTTTGTTCTAAAATGGGGGAACAGTCTTGTTGTTTTTCTTAATGATAAAATCAGTGTGAATCAGTACGAAGGTAAATGATTTTCTGGTATCGTTCCCTTTCTTTTGAGAACGTACAATTATTTTACCTTTAATTTTATCTAATTCTTGTAGTCTTCGCGTTTAATTGTTTGAAGATTGTTGCAAAGATCGTAAGTGCAATATTCGTTTGGTCATAGGCAGCGTTTGAACGGCTCTCAGCGTAGTAAGGCTTTTAAACAGTAGGATGCCATCGGCATTTAATCATCTACATCCAGACTAGGTTGGTCGGTCATCATGCACGAGGCCAAGAAAGGGGAGTTAACTATGAAAAACAGCGTCATTTTTACCTTTCTTTCTTTCGATATCCGATGTTAATGTTTTATTAATGTGAACCTTTATGTGCGTTAATAATGGTCGAATGTTTCAGACTTACGATAGTAAATGCGGATAATGAATTACGATGATTCAGAGAAAAGGGATTATTTTTTATTTGGGTTCAAACGCGCCGTCACTACCACTTCATCTTCTCGAAAAAAAAACCTTAATGGGTTCTCACTCTGTATACGTATGCCGGTGAGCGCACACGCTTACATTCGTCATAGAGAAGCTAAGCTAAGCCCGTTCGATAATTTGTACTTACAACACCTGTGTACTATCGTCCTTCACCTTTAAGAAGACTGCGGTTAGTTTTCAAGGATTTTTATGCGTATGGAATGGTTTGATTACGGGGTTACTGGACTTGAACTAATGGAGGAGATCAGCGGGCGATTGGAATCATTTCAGGCGAATTATTAAGATGTTTCCGAGATGGTCGTTTTGCATTAAATTAATCTTTATCGCCTTAGTCATGATAAGGCTTTCGTTTGGATCGACCTTCTATCTATCTCGCATTAAAGGCCAAGTACCTTTTATTCCCGTCCTTTTTGTGTCCTGTTTCGACCTCTGCTTATGTGAGTTGACCTCCTTTTGCGAGGATCCTTTCCGTATTATCTCATACCATTTCGATCTTTAAACATGTTAGTTTTATGCTACTTGTTATCCTTGATGTAGCTGTGCTTGGCTCAACTTTTTTCTTTTATTTAGATAACCTAAATAAAGAATTTCATCGTCACCTTTTGGAAGTCTGTCACTCTTAGGTATTACTATTTTATTTTGTTTCTCTAACCTTCTGATGTGTGACTATTGACTTATTCACAATACTACCGTCATAATATATTGTTTTGCTTAAAACTGATTACATTCGTGTATCATCTTCAACTACTATCGGTGTAAATGGACATGAAGTTAGCGTAATATTAAGTTTTTCTAATTTTGTATTAATTTATAATGTAAGTGATTTTGAGGATGAAATTAACAAATATGTTAATTATGTTTCGTGAAGGTCTCTTCCAATTAAAAGTACTATTTATAACGACATAGTGCTAAGTTTACAAAGGAAATTATCTCGTAATGTGTATACTTTTAATACGTGTAGTTTTTTCATGTATTTCCCATATTATATTTTAATTAAGAATAATTAATTAAGGAGTATAGTTTAATTCTGCTTGAACATTGTTATTTTCTCAGAAGTAAAAAGTAGTAGAAATTGTTATTTATCTCTTATTCTCGAAAATTGTATAATAGTGCCAGAAATATTTTGATCTTTGAGAAAATCCTATTAAGGTCTCAGACTATCTCCAAGTACCTAAACACCTTAACTTTAGCTGTCCACATTTTAAGTGTGGTGGAAAGGTGGAAGAAAATGTCCATCAAAAGGTTACTGTTACTGCGTTTGAAGGTCTACGCATTTTAGTTTTTTAAGCACACTCACAGTCGGAGAGCGAGATGAATTCATCTTTTCCTTCATTCAGAATATCATGGAAGTCAAAGAGTGTCGGCCTTCCTTTTCACCCGCTCTCTTCTTCTAAAAGCCAATTCCTTTGAAGAGAGATAAATAGTGGACGATTGAGGAAAGCCTATGGTCGCCCACCGCTTATAAAGGCACCGTTTCATTCTTTCTCTTTCTTCTTCAGTCCTTTGCCTTTCATATAAGAATGCTACCTTTTCCATTACGAGGCACCTCTGTATAGTACTTAATATTATCCTTGGTCTATTTATCAGGATTTTTTAATCGTATCCGTATTTTTCTGGATGTAATCTCTTGTCTTTTCTTTGTAATAGACCATTTTCGAAGATGGTGAATTATCAGGACAGATAATATTACTAGGGTTACTTGTATTTACAGGTTTATGTCATTAATTCTACGTTATTGTAATCTCTTCATCAGTGATTACTTTTGATAATGGATGTACATAATCCTACATGCTTAGTTACCTGGCGTTGAATATTTCGTTCTCTTTGCCAGGTCTGAGGAAAGATTCGAAATGTGTCTGGGAAATAAATTCATTATCTATTGGTTTAATTTAGAATATTGTGCACATCGTGTGTTCCTAGTTGTCAAATCGACCCCCGTGTCCCTTTTGTGTTATGTTCGAGTACTGTTGGATTTAGCGAGCTGATTTGTGGGAAAACCCAAGCAATGTTTCGTTATCCTTGCGTTCAGGTTGAAATCCGTTCGTGTGGCAGACCTACAGACACTCGGTCTAAGTCTAGGAAAGGGTAGTTGGCTCAGAACTGGCTCACCTTGTCTTCTCATCTTCCAAAAGTCAAATCCCTCCTCTTTTTCCGTCTTCGCCTCCTCTTACTGCTTCTTTCTTGACGCTCCCCTCGTCTACTCACCCCTTTCCTCCTTCTTTATCAACAGTCCTACTGGTTTGCTCCTCTCCGCACCACACTTTCACTTCTGCTTCCTTTTGGGTTTGCTTATTCAATTATCTAGCTCGTCTCCTAGTATTTTATTGTTCATTCCTATTGTATCCTAATGGATTCACTTTTTGGTTCATGCCTTGAGGGTTCTTACATAAAGTATATTTGTGTATTTAATTTGATCGTCTTTCGGCCTTATAAATGAGTTTTTTATGCTCCGGTTATGAACTTAGCTATAGGAAAGTGGGTTACCCGTTTAACCCAAAAAAAGCAAGGCATAAGTTTTGGTAAAGATCTATTCACTCAATAATGAAACCATTATTTTTTAAATTTGATTCGGATATTACATTCATTAAGGGGAAAAATTAATTAAATGATGTTTAATTTTATTAAGATCTTAATTGGTTCGTAGAGGGAGTCAGATGCGTAGTTTTTTTATACTAATTGGTGTAAGATTTGAAATTTTATGATGACCAACAACATTAACTTATCTAGTTGTCTTATTTGGAATGGGAAAGCTAGTGATGAATTTCTCGGAAACAGGAAAGTAATATCAACTAAGGGAGCTATAAATGGCATCATTATTCTTATTATGTGTTTTGGTGCCAATTTCTGTCTTAACCTTCTTTAATATCCTCTTAATTGATTAATTTGACCTGGAATAGTCGAAAAGAGGGTATGTTTGTTCTTATCAAGCGATAAAAATAACGGCTAACTTGTGTAGTTAGAGTATAAATTTCCAGCTTATAAAGTGATACTTTCGTGAGTACATTTTCCATGAAAATTACTGGTAGTTCATTCATTTAAATCGGATTTTGAAAACAGAAATATATTTTAAGAGATGAAGGAATCAACCTCAACCTTTTAGTGAAACAAATCTGAGCAATGAAAAATCACTCTTTGTTTGTATCCATTTTATATAATAGCTTATTTCGGGAAAGGTCCTCGCATTACGGAAGACAGACCTCCAGATATTTCTCTCGCTCAAGTAATCAGCGTAATCTGTTAGACGTACCTTAATCTTCCATACATTAACATCATATCCTACTCGATCCCGTTCCCTTTTTTATTCCGCTTCGTCTAACACCTGATATCCATTCCTCGTCCCTTCGCTCCATCACCTTCCTCACCCCCAACTTTATCTCAACACCTCCGCCTCTCCCATCAAGAGCAGTAAACGAGAAAGACTGTCGCTCCTTTTTCCGTGGGAATGAGAGGAGATTTCGGTGTCCGAGAGGACCACAGAGGGACGAAAGGGGTTCGGAAAAATTCTCTAGACGCCGTGGTTTGGTTAGTGGGGGATCGGATAGGTGGCTGGCGATGGGGAGAGGTGGGGAATGGACGTTGGTGCCGCCTTAAGAGGTTTGTTGTCTCGTACGAGGATGGCTTGGCGGTTGGCGGCGAGGGGGCCGAGGGGAGGATGGACAGCAAAGGCGTCCGTGTATGAGAGACCTGTTTTTAAATTTTTTTTCTTCCCTCGCGGTATACGTGGAAGGGGGTTTTAGATCGTGGATTGGTATGAGTGGATGGTTGAGAAAGGGTTGAGGAAGAGTGAACGGAAGAAAGGTGTGTATTAGTAGTCTGGGATAGATGATCCTAGGAACTATTTTCCAAGAAGCGGTTCGATTTTTCTCGGAAATTGAGCCTGTTTGTCCTTTTAGATCTGTTTGAAACCTTAGTAGGAATTGGATTCGCTTTTTGCATGAAATAAATGGTAAATTTTACATTTACTTTCGATTATCATTTACCTTTACTTTGTAGTTTGCTTATGGATGTCAATAAATGTTTCATTTTAACACTTAATTATCAGCCTTGAAGTACCCGGAGATGTCGCTCATCATTTCAGGGAACATATTCGGATAATATGTTAAGAATTATTTGTTTTGTATCGTTATGAACACCCAATGGTTGACGTATAAATTAACAGTCTTCGGAGTTTTTAGCAAAAATAATACCAAATATCTCATGCGTTCTTCTGTTCTAATAAAAATCCTCTGATAATTCTGTATTATTATTATTACATTCAATACAGATAAACTAATAGACTACTAATAGTAGTTAATTCAGGTTAGTCCGGCAATAGCTAGTACTATTTTAACCATTATTCCAATACAACGCTATACATTAAGGGGTAAAATATACGACCCCAATAACAATGCTAATGCAACGTTTTGCCTATCACTGGACATCTATCATCTAGATATACAATACCCTTGAATCTTTTTAGTAAAAAGTTGAGAGTGTTAGCAAATGTCGCACATCCAAAAGCATATTTCAATTTCCAAAGAATCTCTTTTTTATTATAAAGGCTTTTCCATGCGTACAGTAATTTACAAAATTGATTATTAACAACACATTTTGACAAGTAATCTTTTTGCATTTAACAAGGTACCCAACAGAACTTGAAAGAGCCGATCACTTCAATGTCTGAATTAGCTCTTTTCAAAAAGCCAGCAAATAAATTCCAGATGGAAATACTGAAACCTCAGGAGCATTAGGATACGGAATAAAACTCTTTCCGGCAAAGAAGCCCCTTTCGGCTTCCTTATCGTTGAGAAAGGTATCTTTGTCGTCATGCTATGGAATGGACGCGGAGAGCAGGGAATATCCTAGGGTGTCCGGAGAGGATTTCAGGAAGGGAGCCCATAATGGAATCTGGCAAACTGGAACCAATGAAAAAAAGATGACACAAATCCCCAAATCCGTGATATAGAACTCGGAGGGTATAAGAATCAAGGGATGAAAATGGTCCAGGTTGGACTGATTTAAAGATAACCTTTGTGTCTTTGTGACCGCGGTTAAGCTGTCTGCAACTTTTCCAACCGAGATTTAAATATTGTTTAAGGAATTCTTTTTCCACAGTAACCTGAACAGTAGTCTTCGTACGTTCAGGAATTTGTAGCCGTTAAAAACTGCTTATGGAGATTGCTCCTTGGTTGAACAGGTGTCCCACTACATTTTTGTAACAGTAAGTGGCAAAAATTCATCCTTCGATGATAAAGTATGTTATGACGGAAAACTCGAAAACTTTAATATTCCAAAATAAAGGTTTCTGCTAGGAAATGTAGTTAAATGGAGTTGGAGATTAGTTAAGGAACTGTTCACGATCGTAGCTTGCAGAAAATTTTCTGCAAGAAACGTAAAACGTTGAAATTCTTCAATTCAATTCATTTTCAAAGTAAAACCTTTAAATTCAATTAAGGTGATAAATACGGATTTTCAAGTAGTACCTGTTACATGGAATTGTTTATTTAAAGTGCTCGGTTTTTTCTTGAGGAAAGAAGTAGAGAAAGGAATTTTTTTATAACGAAAGCCTGTTTCATTTATGCTTGAGCCTCCGGATAGCCAAGAAGGTTTCGCCTTTGGTAGAAGCGATCCGGGTTCCATTCCCGGTGGGTCTCCATATGTGCGAAATGACCTTAGTTGTCGAAGCAATTTTAAAATATTACTACTATATTTTTGCATAAATGTTATAGCTATTATATTAGCTATTTGTTACGATTACATTATATATTATTTATTATTGTTTTAGTGTTACGGGTAATGTTATCGTTAATGATATCGTTTCCGATCGATGGAGCAAATGCTCCACCGTCCTCCAAGTACTAGGTTCAAATACCAATGATGGCAAGGATTTGGCCTTCGAATGAAAGACTTGCGCGGTGCCTTATGGGTCCTTATAAGATAAGTCCGAGAGACCACCGAGGTTTTATGTTGCCCGTAAAACTTTTAGGGATGGAGATCATCGACCGCATCACTGAATTTCATGGGAAGATATCTGATGCCCAACACAATTCCTCCTTAAAGGTTAAAAGGATGTCTATCCCAACCAGTTTGGTCCTCCAAAGTTAATCCTAGACTTCTGGGATATTTTCTCCTCGGCCATCCGGAGACTTTGACATGGATGAAGCCAAGGTCCTCGGCCATTACGCCATGTTACGCCGGAGCTTCCCCTCACCTCAATTATTCTCGTCGCTAACCTTCAAAGAATTGCACATGTGCTTTGGCGGGTTTTTTGTTGACCGATGCTTATTGATGACCGTGCACCGAGTGCATATAATTTTTTCTCGCAAAGTAAGCCGCAATGATAAATAAAGCTTATTCTGGTTTCTAATTTTAATGTACAGCGTACAAAAAGAGGAGTTATCATTGCCAACTTATCTTCTTAAAAACCGATGTAGATTTTCAAAATTAATCTACTATCTTATCAGTATCTTTTAGAAGCATTGAATATAAGTTCCTTTGTAGACGACTTTTACGCTGTTAAAATTAATCATACCATCACAAGCCGCTATAGAAATATAGAACTTCATTACTTTCATGATAATGATTTATTTACAAACGTTTAAACGATAAACGTTTCTTTCAAGAGATATTCTCGTCTTCCAAAAATTTTAATATATCGTCTTTATGGAGAGCCTTTTTGATCAACATGATTTCCAAATTTTATATTTTTTCTCTATTTACTAGTCTCATTTCATTATAACCCAAGATTACTGCCCAAACTGATCATAAAGATGTGAATCCATCTATATTTGTTTCATACTGAATTTTGAAATTCGCAAGGTTCTTCAGGAGGCTGTAAGTATCGTCCAGTTTTTAGGAATCTCCTAACCAAAAATATCTCAATCATTTTCTAAGCGTTAAGTGCTTTCCCACGAATAAACTCGGTCCATTAATCTTGGACATTCTAAATTAAAACGTCCCTTCACATATAAAACGTACTCTCTCTAAAAGCTTTTCTCAAGCTTTTCTCAAGTTTTTTTTAACATTTTTCTAAATTCTTGCGTTTATTTGACTTCTTCTAAATATGGTGGAAACGTTAAGTTTTACAGTCGCCGAATTTTTTTCGGTGCTTTAAGATAAATATCCTTCTCTGAGGAAAAGTTTTTCCTTCAATTTCTCTAACGCTAGTGCAGGCGGAAATTGAGAGGTTTGAGAATGCTAGCTATAATTTAAGCAAGTGCTTCCTAACATGTTTACCTTTCACGTTGGTTTCCAACTTCCAAGCGAATTAAGCTATGCAATTGCCCGTTTTTGTTGTCTTAAGAAATTTATAGGAAAGAAATTCTGAAAAGTATACGATTTTTTCGTGTCATAATTGAAACATACCACTAAGCATCGAAATCTTTCACTCTTTAGATCCCATTCATTACGTAGATTCGAAAAAAATTGGCTGAAATCTGAAATTATGCGGCACATTAAAAATTTCCCTGTAGCTCATGAGATCATTAGGTGTTCTCTGAGATAAAATGGTCTATTAGCTGCTTCTACCAGTGTTTTATTTGAAATCAGATTAGCTTTCTATTCTGACTTTCACGCCAAAAACATTCTCGCCTAGGATATACTTATCTTCGATTTGATATCGGAGATAATGAGCTGCAAAAGGATTTGTAAATGAATTTTCCTCCATTTCTGACTAGTCACAGCGTGCAACAAAGAAGATATTTCATTTTTTGACGTAGTCGGATTCGTCCTTTCATCATGTCAGCGCTAATGCTTCATTTCCAACTTCTTTATCTCCTTTTATCTTTCACATCCTTCATTAGCCTTCCTCTTCCCCGATTCTCACCCCGGTTGTTGTCGGGGGTACAGCGTAGGGCGTGCGAAAAAACTACAGGTCCCGATTATGGGTCACGTACTCCGCTGCCGTCGTTACCTCCCCCGCCTGTGGGAATGAATAACAAATGACTAGCAGACATCGCCTCGCCGGCTTTATCGTCTCGGGACGGCCATAATTCAAATTTCGCGCCGCATTATTTAATGGTTCCCCGGTTATTAGGGTCTTCAGCTCTCAGAAAAATTTTCCTTACCGAAGACTAGCAATATTTTTAACTTATTCGCTCATTTATTTCCCTTTTTCAAGGTTTGGTTATGTTGGTTTGTTTATGATAATCGTGTTTGAGGAGTTACAATGTGATGGATAACTTCTTTCGTAAGGGTTCAAATCTGCAAACAGGTTTTGGTTCGAACGTTATAGTGAGTTTAGATTCATAGGATGGACACTTCGTATTTTCGGATTGCGTTCGCATTTTGAGTCCAATGTGGACATTTTCTTCACGTACATGCGGAAAGTGATTACTTTGTGTCAATTTTTCTCCATGTTTACGGGAAAAGTACCTACTTAAATTATAGGCCATAAGAAGACTCGGTTGCATTTTATTGCTGCTTTTTGTTTAAAAATTTTTCTTGTTTTTTAACAAATTTTTCCTACGCTTCCCAAATAGCGACCGTATTTATCTTTAATCTTTACAATCACCGAATTTTTCTGTCATTCTTTGTAGAATACGAGAATATTTCAACCTAAATATTAATTAAGAGGTTATTCTGTTCTGGCTGTAAAATTTGACACGGAATTTATAAAACGCACCATTTAAATTCTTGGGATTATTCCTTATACTAGAAATATACGCGTTATTCTTAAAAATGGTTGCTAGGATTCGCCTTTTAATTTTTTTTATTTTTATGTATGTTTTATAGCTGCCGGGCCGACTATTCTAAAGGAATGTGACTCTAACCTCCAGGAATTTGTCGAGCCGGGCGATGAGTTCTGCCTCTAGCCTGGAAAATATCCCAGAGTTTTAGTGCATCTTTAAAAAATATAGTTATATTTCTGCCATGCTGGCCGAAAGTTCCCCCATCTCTCTCTTCCACATCTTTAAACGACCTATTTTCGGTCAAACAGCCCGCCGGTCGTAAAACGTGTTACATCTCCCTCCTCCAGTAATTATTAGGATATCATGCTTATGAAAACAATATCAGATTTGTATAGAGCAGGCAGAAACGATAATGGCTTTTCATTACTAAACCTCGAACGTGCTCGTTTATCATGAATGTAGAATGCTAAAAAGTCATTCTCTCCATATAATGAAGGGGAAAATGCCAAGCGTAAATTTAACTGCTCTGATAGGAATTTCTAATGGGTTAGATTTATTATACCAAATAATAGGAAACAAGGAAAAGGGTAAGATGACTTGGCACGATAAGTCGTGCATCTAGGAAAATTCCCAAGGAGAAACGGACATGAAAAAAGTCTGACGGAACCGGGACACGAACCCGGGTCTCCCAATTGCCGGTCGGTTGCTCTATCCATTGAGCTATGCCGTTTGGGAGACTTTGTAGGTATTGGGCGCGTGAGTTCGTCCGACTAAGCGGCATCGTTCACAGCCATGGCCTCTCAGAGGCACCGACCATACAAAGTGGTGTTAGGAGAACCCCCCCTTAAGGATAACAAACAAGGAAATGGGTTAGATGACTTGGCACGATAAGTCGTGCATCTCGGAAAATTCCCAAGGAGAAACGGACATGAAAAAAGTCTGACGGAACCGGGACTCGAACCCGGGTCTCCCAATTGCCGGTCGGTTGGGAAATGTTTTTAATTATCATCTTATGTCACATTACAGTTCGTTAGCCTGAACTGCATTTTAAGAATTAAATAGTTCATGGCTACATCTCACGTTTTATCGCTATAAGGGAAACAGAAATATTTGCTAATCTTTACATCGTAAGTACTCACAATTTTAAATTTTAAGGATAATAATTTCCCTAATTCTCGGGTTTGGGTTTATAGGAATTCTTGAAAATATTCATAAAAGCTCTAAATCATTTCTTAAAAAATCAAATAATGTAAATATATCTTTTTATCGATTCAAATACCAATTTGGCAACTTTTCTCAATTAGCTGGTAAGGATTTTATAAATAATATACATAATAACTATAAAATCTTTACCAGCTTATTTAGAAAAAGCACTCACAGCTGTTTTTCTCCATGTCGCGAAGTTTTGTCATTTTATATCGCTTCGAAACTTTCGCGACGATGGTTGTTGTATCGGAGGGGAAAGATTTCACGCCAAATGCGAATCCATAACCTGAACATTAGTAGCGGATGACAATGTTGGATAGGCTTTAAGTCTTTCGGCCCGGCTTTTATTGTTTACACACCTTTAAAGGAGTGCCATTCGTCTTAGAAAACAGCATTTTTAGATCAAGTTCAAGGCCATCTTCTAAAAACTTCTCTATACCGCTTCCTCAATAAAATCTTTACGAGTCATCTCGGCTGAAATCCATCACGTGCTTGTTACCTTACAGTAGTGCAAAGAATTCAGTCGGATTACACCTCTTTTGGTTTACTTTTCACCATGATACGCATGTTTATATAAGCACAAACAACTCTTTCTCACGTCATGGTATTTGAAACATTTTCGAAATTGATACTTCCACTTTTTAAATGGCGTTCTTTGCTACACATTGTGGGAAAATATCGGCTTTAAAGAAAGCGAAGCAATTACCGAAACGTAACGAATATATTCACTACTTTAGTGGTTTTTCCATGTTATATTCGATTTAATACATGAAAATCGATGATGGACAATTCACCAAATATATTTTTGCACCATTTCCATGGAAGGGCAAAATCTTCTACTTTAATATTCAAAATTCCTTCTGACTAATTTTATATTTCTTACTATTCATCACTGATTCATATCTTCTTCATCACTTATTAATATACTCATCATTGTTATAATAATTTATTATTTGCCTTCAAATCAATTTTATGTCGTTTGAATTGCTAAATCCTATGTTATGTGTCCTATTTCCTGTGTTTTTAACTTTGATCAAAATGTTCGTAGATTTATTAGATAGATGAATCGTTTTTATGAAGTATGCTTGAAAGGTGTAATTGAAACCTTATGTATACTTTGTCCATTTTGTTGATATATATATTCAGTGCTTGTTTTATTTGCTGCAGGCTTGTCGCTACTCACAAGTAGCTCAGTAGGCAAACCCATTAACGCTTGAACATTTTCCTCCCCGACGCGAAAGTCAAATTGAAATAATATTGTCATAGATGATATGCTATATAGTGATTTTATCTTAAAGTTCTATTTTTGTATAATTCATAAAATCGTTATATTTGAATGTATACAGCGGGTTTCCATTTAAGGCAATTCGAAATCACGAGATAAGCTCGTGAAATAGCTCCCTCTTTGAAAACCCAATTTGAGGACCGAATTTCTTGGACTAAAGGCGGAAAAAGGCCGAATCGAATCCATTCGAGATTCATTTCCTCCCATCCCAGCTGGGAATCCGAAGGATGTAAATCGCTCACTCATTCTTAAATATCCATGCGAGCTCTTTTCCCAGGCGAAAAAATACACGAAAGAAAGGAGGGGGAACTCGGAATGAAGAGCGGTGTCTGATAAAAAGTCCTGGAAACAATTGAGAGCGGCTTCTCTTCATTCATAAGGACGATGCGAACTACTCTTCGTTGAGGAGTTCGTAACGATCTAACGCCTACGCTTTACGCATTTTGTTCCATGCATATAATTTCTCAACGGATTAATTTGTAGCGTAATTATAACATCGCGTATCGTATGGTATCCACGAGTATGCTATTTATCAGCTTTAAATATTTTTCTACCGCAGCAAATCGATGATTAAAACGGTCGATTTTTTATATTCTTTGACGAGAGCTGTGAATAACTGAAACGTTTTTAGATACGATCATTTATTTTTGTTTGAAAATATCACAAATAATTGAATGTTTACGTTCCAGAGGAAAAAAACTGTGTAGATGGGTCGATTTTTCAAAATACATGAAAATATTTTTAAGAAATAGCAAAGGTTTACTTTAATTATTCTGGACACCAAATTATGAAGAAGGGAGATGAATCACAGGCATTATTTCAGGTTTCATTATTCCCTATTTGCCGCAGAGGTGTTACAATTTCTTCTTGTGATGGCACTAGTGATGCTTACTTAACCTCGTTACTGAGCGTTATCACATCATTCACAGTTGTTAATATTCCAGTGCTATAAGAATTTCGAGATTGAATCATCAGGTAGACATATTTCATCCGAGTGTTTCTTATGACTCGTCGTAAACATTTATATTACATGAGGAAATCATCTGTACCGAAACAGTATTTCGCAATCTAGCATTTATAAAAAGGACATTACAAGTGGAGTATCGGATTGTATAGTATTCCAGGACATTTAAGTTTATTTTCGGAGTTAATTTTGGAGTAGAACGGAATCATATGAAATACTTTAGATGGTAAAAATTTTCCTTATTAACGAGGCTAGAGAGTTGTAGATATTGATGTGCAACTTCGATAGAATGCATCATCTTTTCATGAATATCAATGGAATGAAATGATATTAAGAATGGCCGGATCTAATGTGCGTTGTGAAGGTAAACGATTTCGGCAGACGTTCTATCTAGTTGTTTGTGCTTTGTTGAAAATATTAATTATTAATACACTGGACGTTATACTTGGAACCTAGTGAAGACATTGAGTAATCTTGGAAGGTCTTACTGCTGAACGAAGTCAATTACAAAGAAAAGACAACAAAATTGTGTTCTTTTGAGCAAAGTGCAGATATTTGAGTTGGGAATTTAAACTTGTTGTAGCGAAACGAACTATCGGCTCTTCTAAAAGTCCTTATCCTAAAAGCTTGATTCATAAGTCTAAAATTGAAAACAAATATCTCATTATAAAGAGAACAATTCATCCATCGCCGTAATTAACAACTTCTTGCCATTGTTGCCGAACGGGCAATTTTCAGGACGAAGCCACCGACAAATTCCCTGTACTTATGATGGAACTCACATATGACTCAACCCAATCTTTTGTAACGCATCGCTTTGAGAGATTGGACGCTAACCGAATCGTCGTTAAGTGAATATTCGTTTGGCGTTACCTCCTTCCACCAGCGACTTAAATCGCGCCGGTCATAGCCAAGACTCCCGTTTAGATTCTTCTCGGAGAGGCGCTTCCCTCCCTATTCCCCCTTGGTCCGAGCATTCCGTCACGGGCAGGGGTTGGGGAAATGATCCCTTAAAGCCTCCCCCCCCCCCTTTCCTTCCCCCATTCCATCTTTCCTTCACTCGCCGGTGCCAATGACCTTCAGAAGTATGAAGCCACCTCGGGCGAAGGGAAGAGAATGTTTGAGGGAGGGTAAGAGGGGGCGGGGCCCTAAGAGAAGCGGTGAGGTAATAAGGAGAAGAGGCGGCAAGGTTTTAGGAACAGGTGGAATGGTACTCAAATCTCCGTAAATCGAATAAACATGTCCCACGCATGATTTTACGGAATTAATTATGCTAATAGGCCTTTACCAGAAGTTTCCATCGAGAGGGGAGTTCTTTATAAGAAGCGTATGTAAAGTCACTTAGCCGCTAAGCGCCCAATAATTTCGTTCGAAACTCAGCAATGAGCCGTGAAAACTTGAAAGGTGGACTTCTAGATGAGTGTCATTATCATAAACCAGCGTCTACTTTATTTCTGTTTGCGCTCACTCAAAGTTTCGTTCTGATTCTCGTGGGATTTTTGGTGTTTTTTGGTGCCGCTCAAGGAACGGTCGAGTCCCGTAGGTATAGTATTTAAGTTTGGCTCCTCTCGCCACTTAAGGAATTAGTTAAAGTTGTTCGTCTTAGCTAGCCTTCGATTGCAAGGCTCTAGTTACCTACTTTGCTTGTTTACGCCAGCTACTGATCGGTCTCCAATCTTATCAACTCATTAGTTGCAAAATAAGCTATTTTTATTCGTGCAGCCGTTCCTCTTTATAATATTAATTCGATATTGGTCTTAGAAAAATATCCCGAGTTTAATTAGTAAATCTAGATTTGTACTTTAGAATGAAAGACCTAAGATAATATCGAATTCAGATCGTCTGAATCTTGATTTCCTTGCTTGTATAGTTCCAAATTGTATTTAAATCCTATGTTATGTGTCCTATTTCCTGTGTTTTTAACTTTGATCAAAATGTTCGTAGATTTATTAGATAGATGAATCGTTTTTATGAAGTATGCTTGAAAGGTGTAATTGAAACCTTATGTATACTTTGTCCATTTTGTTGATATATATATTCNTTTTCTTAAATGCTGATTCCTAGAAGAACTATTCGTGTTTCTGAACAAGGAATATCGGAAACCCATTTATTATTTTTTTATTTAATTTTCTTCACATTCAATGTGTATGTTTACATCTTGTGGAACGGTCATTGGCTTCTATTGAGGTAAAAATGTTCCTCTTGTATTTCCTTCTCTAACACTTTAGTGTTTATTAAGAAAACAAAAATATAAACATGAGCCTTAACGTAGGGCGGCTTATCTTTTGTTCCTAAAGTCAGCCGTGTTTTCACTTTCGGATGAGACAGAGCTTTATAAGAACGGAATGCGAATACAGCGGAACAGGTGTCAAGAGATAGATGTTTACCGGTAAGGGGAAACCTAGGCGTGGAGCGGTGACGAAAGAGAAAGAAAGAGGAAATGAAAACGCCTGGAGGAAGAAGCGCAAAATGGAAAAGACAAAAGAATAAAAGTGACGAATGCGAGGGAAGGTGACTTTAATGACTGCGTTGTGGTTTGGGGTCGCACAATTAGCAACGGCGCGATACTCCTCGACATTCTTGGTTATTTCCGTCGGATTTGCGAGTAAATGCGATAAACGCGGGCTAATTAGAGGTATATTTGTAAGAACCTCAGAAAGGATCCGATCGGCGAACTTATCGCCGATTCCCTTCCCAACGCGGTTTTTTTAACTCGGGTCACCAACCTCCAGCTTCAGTTCCGCAGATTTCAGGGTCATCGTCTTGTTTGCCGCTCTCCTCATCATTCCCGCAAGTCTTCGCCTTTATCTCGATCGCCGCAATCAGGTGGATTTTGATACTTTTCAGCGATTCCAATTCCACATTCGGAGTTCTTATTTTGGCCGTAAGAAAGTGAATTATTTTCAGCGTATTCGTTCATCGTTAAGGAGACGCTTAAGTCGGGATCTCATACGGCGGTTCTGGTTGCGTAGAAATGTTGAGGCTTTTCCTGAAATATGAATTAACTGATGTTGTGGAATGTGTCAAGATGAAGATAGTAAGTAGCAAGTACGTTTCAGGCAGTAAGTCTTTAAACGGAACAGGTGTCTCGAATAGAGAAATGAGACCGTTTTATTCAGCCGTAGTGAATGCGTTTTCTTTGGGAATATACTATTTTTTGCAGTAAAGTTTACTGAATGTTGTATATTTCGATTGATTTTCACATATTGAGCAATATTCAAACATTTAGCAGGAAAACGAATCCCAAATGCCACATCTGTTACCATTCCATAAGTCATGTGGAGATGTCTATGTCTACAGTAATCTACTAATGCGCAATATTGCTCTATTGCTATTTCGTTTTGATAATACTACCAAATGGATCACGTTGCGTCATCTTCGGGACAAATTAAGCTCACATTGTATTTGAAAATAGGACTCTCTGGATAGCCAGTTCCCTTTGGTGGAAGCGGTCCCGGGTTCGGCTCAAGGTGGGGGCCCATTGTTGGGGAAATACCCCAGCTGTCCAAAAAATTTTTAAATGCTACTACCAAAAAAGAGAAAAACTGCGAATTTGGAAACGTGTGGAAAATTTACAAAGTTTTTCTCTTCTTTTATAAGGTCTTCCTCAAAGTAAAGCCAGAACATTTTGATATTATACTACTACTACTACTAGATTTGAAAATGATGTAAATTTAGCTTGATTCGATTTCTAGAAATTTATCTCCTCAAAGACTTCACAGCGAATTTTCTCAACCGCAGGTGAAAAGTATAGAGGCTTTAAATGACTCAATAAATGCTAATAGGAGTCCATATCAAGATCGTTGAAAGAACGAATTCATTAACCGCTTGATTCCGTATGCTATAGTGGCTTGTCATTGTATCATTTCAACAATAGGCGTGACGAAACATTCCTCCATCGGCATACGCCTAAGATTCTATCGATAAATTCGCAAAATCCTTATCCGTTGGAAGGACGCTTAAATTTGGAAAGTTCTTGGTTTATATTTACCTCGCCACGAGAGAGATGGAGGAGATGGCTGACACTTGACGAGAAAGGGAATTGGAAAAGTTGGTGAAAGAGCTGCGAAGAATAACAAGGAAGTAAACGAGGGAATCTAAGAATCGTATAATAGGTGTGGAATAGGTAGAATGACGTCACGTAATGGAAGGAAAGTTGTCTGAAGGAATTTGGGAGTGGAGGAATATAGTGTGGGGGAATGGCAGGGGAGAGAGATGTAGAGATATTGTATATGCGATGTGTGACTGAGGAGAGTGTAGGCAGCGAAAGCCAAAAGCGATTTGTAGGGAGATAAGTTTGAGATCGGAAATGATTTCGGTACCTTTAGCCACGGACCGGGAGGAAAAATGTCCAGATGGTAAATACCATTCCTGGAACCGACCTTCCTTTCGCTTTACTCTAAAGATGGCCAATGACCATCGCCTCAAGGCGTGACCTTCCTAAGTGATGGGTATTTTCCTTTTAAGGGATGTTCGGCAATTGCGAAAATCCATTGATGTTGTTAGCTTCGTAACCACTACATAGTACGGTAGTTTATAGGCGATTTTTGACATAGGTGTAATATTCTACTATCTTATTCATAGTTTAAGGTCAGCGTTTTTCAGATTGATCTTTATGATTGCAATGGTATTTAATGATGATATATCTATGTAATGACGTGTCTTGATATTTTAATGCATTAAAAGTTTCCTAATTATATCTCTAATTGGAGAAATGATTACCAATGTGATATATCTTATAAGTTTAAAGGATATATCAGACAAACTCTAGTTGTCAAATTGCTTAAATCAAAATTGTAATGACTAGCCTTTAAGATATTTTAGAAATTTTACATTCTCTCAATCAAGATTCACAACATTTTGACGAACAGTTTTATCTTGAGCGAGAAGAGTACGTGAGCGTCAATATTTTATCTTACCAGCTAGCTGTGAAGTTCTGCTCATGCTTTTTAAAGTGTAGGAAAGACTCGATTCATTATACTTCCGAGTTCAATATGGTTAAATATCGTTATTTCATCTTCTTATCGTTATCGTTAATTTCATCTCCTTTAATTTTCATGCAAGATATGAGGCGGAGTAACTTCTTTCCTGATATTTCAAGTTCAAAGAATCATGACTGTTTTTCTTAAATGCTGATTCCTAGAAGAACTATTCAGGTATACTTTTACACGACGACACGGTCTTTTGCTACCTTGCGACCTTACATAACGGTTCCTTGGATGTTTACATTTCTTCATCACTTTGTAGACAGATGCTATTGACTCGGGCCGTTGACAAGCCTTTATGAAACACAAATAACTAAAGTTGTTCAACAGCTATTGGATTCTTAACACAAGAGCTGAGGTACTGTGAATAAATGAAAAGACTTTTTTCCATTCTCTCAAGCACATTTAAGACTTGCTGTCGCATGAGTTATTTATCGTTTTCTCGTTTTCATTCAGTGACATTTTGAAGATTTCTTAATTCTAAAGATTTTCGCATTTGAAGTAAAAACGTGTGAGGGAACGCTCCTCCTTTAATGATTACTTTAATGGCTCTTTTTTAAATATCTGCGAATATTTTTCGTTTAATATTTCGTCAGTGTCTTTTGTGAAATGAGATTCATTAAATATTCATCCATTTTTCGTTTTGGGAAAGACGCATTCGAATTTGTTGTTACAAAACGAAGAGAAAAAACTTTAAATTCGTATTCTTTCGAATGTCACGCCTTTTTCTCTTTCTTAGCTCCCATTTTTACCCATCGATGCTCGAAATAAGACGCATTCTTCACAACGCTGTTGCGAGTTAAAGGAATTTATATTTAAGATGAAGTAAAATTGCTGACTGAGCACAGAATAAATCACGGCTTTTATTTTCTTAAACTCCTAATATATAATGGATAGATGTGAGTCAGTACAGTCTTCAGCCCGAGGGCTGGTTTGAACCTCATCTCTTTCACCATCAGCTACGGAAAGCTTTGAAGAGGGAGCTGAGGAGACTAGGCAAAATGAGGTGTGAGGTAATTTGCCAATTCTTTCCTCACTGAGCCAGAATGCTGTAAGCATAACTAGCTCACGTAAGTGAAGCACAATAACTCCAAAAGTAACACTTTTCATTGCATTTAAAAAGGAGAGACCCTGTACAATGCAATTTTTCAGCATCTTTCATACCTCGGTAGCCTTCATATTGTCACAGCCATGAACAAGTCAGAGACAAAAGTAAATGAAAGCTGTATTTTTCTCTATCCTGTACCAAAAACACAAATGAAAAAATATAGATCTGAGTAGAGAATGGAATTTTCTAATTTTTCATATTACCGACAAAGTAGCGGTTAAAATCCACAAATTTCTCTGCGTTCATCGGGTTACGTTCGTTCGTAGTTAAATAAAATAATCTTTGTCGGTTTTAATTTTCACGTTCAAGAAGCGAGATTTAGTAACACGTTTACGTCCTACTTGTCGGACCTCATAGCACTACTGTTATAAATGCTTCAACAGCTAGGGTCATTTCGCAACATATGGGCTCCTACCGGAAATCGATCCCGGGGCCGCTTTCACCGAAGCACACACGCTACCCACTTGGCTATCCGTTAGCCTCGGTCGTCATTGATCTATATACTATCTATTGAGGTGTTATCAAACAAAAAGCGGAATTTTTAAATATCCCTGGCTGTATAATTCCAATTGTCAAAAATTTTTATGTGTAATGTTACACATGTCCCTAAAGTACATTGTTAAGGGCAGCCACTTTGAAAGCTTAGTTTATTGTTGGCATATGTTGACAATTGCAATTATACAGCCCGGGAAATTTGAATTTCCGCGTATTTTTTGATCACACCTAACACCCATTATTTCATAATAATCTCTCAAACATAAATCTGGTTTACGTCAGAAAATCATACTCTATTATCCAAAAGTCAGTAGAACGAGAATGATGTTTGAAAATGTTGATGGCGGAAGAGGAAACTTTAAATCATATAGTGAAAAATAAGAAGATAGATATTCCTTTACATATACAATGATATATATGAACAGATTTACATCTATTGTTATAGAAACATCTTTTCTGTATTAAATTGTATGGAAGTTTTCGATCTTGCAACCGGAAGTAATCACCCTGGAATTCAGTTGGGAATGCACTACATTGTAGTCGCAAGGCTTTAGGAGATTTCGTCTCGCGGAACGCAACAGCTCCTTCTCGATTGATCACTTCTCATAAGGAAAGCGGATATGGATCGGAAGCAAATACGGTCTCGCTCATTTCCTTACCCAACAATTCTTGGAAGCGGCGATGGGAAAACACGCGGATCCCGATCGTGTGCGTTCGCGTGGGTGACGAATCCGCCGCTCTCCCCCACTCTTGCGTCTCCGCTCCAGTCGTGAAGTGCCGAGGACCTGTATACAAAATATTGGAATGGGATTTGCGGCAAAAGGATTTATGAGAGGGTGTAAAATATGAATGAGTAATATGTTGTGGTATTTGCGCTGTACCTCTCCTCTTATTTCAGTCATTCGCGCCTGCTTCTTTATAATAGAAGTTTTTTATCTTTCTCTTCAGATGTTTGGTTGAAATTTAAGGTTTTTTAGGCCTTGGATGGAGAATCTCTTACGTTTTGGTTGTCGATGAATAGTGAAATAGCCTTTTACACTATGGTAAAAGCATGTCTCACTGTTTGTTGGTTTCGATACGAGTTAGAAGTACCGTGTGAAACTATTTAAGTGGAAGTTGTTTTGACAACTTCCACTTAAATATCCCGTTTATTTTTTGGGCTCCAGATCTTTATTTATGTACATAATAAACTTGTATTGCTGACGGAGAAGAAGGCAAAATTATTGCATACTTGAAGATATAAACTTGTGTGTAGTTTCCCTAACAGTGTGGAAGAGACGTGGTGGCATTGTAGTTCAGTGGTTTGAATACCTTCCCGGAAAGTGGGAGACCTGGGTTCGAGTCCCAGTCATGTCGCTATTTCTCACACTTGTTATTCCTTGGGATTCAGCTGCGCGGTTTCAACATGCAAAGTAAACAACTTTTCCCTAATCCTTGTGCGTAGTAAGTTTCATAATATTTCTTTGAAGTAATTAAAGTGGCTTCTTGTAGCTTGTAATGCTTATCACGATTCATGCAACTGACCCGGAATCATTCACCTCTCTTATTTATCGTTTCGGAGATTCTCTGGGTATTCTTAACAAATCCAGTGTTTACATTTCCTTTGCTACCGTGGGAAGTTCAACTTTAGCGAAGTACCATTAGTAAAATTTCATTCGCGGCAATGGCCTACGCTCATTCGTTCGAGAGGATATTGCAGTTCCCCTCCTTATCATGCAAGCTCTCGTGTCTCACTTCGAAACGCACAGGATGCATTATTTTTGCTGCGCGTTCCAATCGCGTTTGCGGTCTGCGTTCAACGGAGCAAGGAAGCTCGTGAATGGTGCCCTCGTTGGTCGTGACTCTTTCTCTACCGGTCACGAAACCGGAAGGGAAGGAACGGTGGCGTCGGAAGCGACTCTGAGAAACAAGGGAGTAACGGAAGGTAAGAATGCACCGAGAGGATTCTTCAAATCCTATTCGAGCGAAGGGTGGTACTGCGATCTTTATCGTACACGTCGTATTTTCTCGGAAATAATCCGCCTGAATTCTATTTGTGCGTTATATCTTGAAAAAATTTGCGAAGTTTCAATGTGACTTGTAGGTGAACAGGCTTGTAGTGACGGATTTAGAGGAATTTCATTTGCCTGAAGATTTTTCTCTTTTATGTTAACCATTGTGACATGTGGCTGGCATACTGCCCTTTCTGACACGAAGGTCCTGGTTTCGAGTCCTGGTTATACCGTTTTTTCTTGCAAATGCAAGCTTTTTTGTGTTCGTCATTTCCCTTTGTATTCGCATCAATCTTTAAAACGGATATCGGACGTCCTCTTTCAGTCAAAGAAAGAATTTATTCATTCTATATTATCTATTATTATTCATCTACATGCTTTTATGTGACTCTATTTAATTTCTTTACGGTGAATATATCTCTCATTTGCTGAAGAAGTAAAATTTTATCTTCAAAGGTAACTTAATGGGTTATAAATGAAGGAGAGGATAATCGGTAATTATGTAAATAAATTTCATAATTTTATTTTAATAGAAGGATTATAATTTGCTGATTTGACGCTTTTCCCATTCACGATATTTCGTCCACACTTCAGTGCGATATATACAGCGATGACGATACTCAAGGGGTTTTATTCGATTAAGTTAAGAGTTATCAAGGATTTCAGAGCTTTAAAGTATTTTAGACGCAATAGAGAACTTATTTCTTCATACGATACTGGAAATATTTTGGAAAGTACTGTTAAGTATTTAACTATTTTTAAAGGGAAGAAAAACAAGTTCTATCCTACTTTACCAAGAGATGAAGATAATAATCTCCCAACATTCTGATATTTGCATCGAAGAAGTTTTATGAAACTCCGGTGGCCTACTTTTCAGGATCTCATTCCTTTGCGTTTTAAGTGGTCATCTTATATGTAAAATAGGATAGATTGCGTTCCGGTGAGCATCGAGTTTATACTCAGCACGCGAAGGTTACTTGTACGGTTCACCTTTCCATTAAATATGTGAGAATCTCCTTCATTGCATCTCTCTCTTGAGAGTTGTACGGTTATTCGGACGGTGCATTTTTCAATAAGGTCGCCCTTAGAAAGACACAGCGGAAATCGTAGAGTCATTGGGATCGGTACACCTCTTTTCTAACCTAGAATTAGAGAATAGGTGGATATTTTCTGCAGCATGAAATGGCTTAGCAACTTTCAAGGCTTCGAAAGAAACATCACGTGTGCAAAGGTGGGAAAGTGAATCAATTTTTAATCCGTAAACAAAGTAATTAAGACTGGTATGGAGTTATAAAAATATTGATGCTCTTAGTTTTTCCGTGTCGATTTTTTCATGAGGTTTTGTGGAGTCAAGATTGTCATTGAGTGAAAATGCTGGAGAGTGTGACTGAGATTCAAATGAATTTGATTACATAATGTATTTATTGGGGAGAGATTGAGTCTTAAAATTCCCTTACTTGTTGTCTTTTTTATATTAGGGTGTGAAAGAAATTGAATTAAAGAAAAAGAAAGGAACTACTTTTGGATTCAAGAATGTTTGCGAATAAGTAGGAATATCTCGAGTGGTAGGAAAAGTTATAGAGAAGGGCGATGTGGAAATTTGCCGATAGCCATATATAAATATTTAATTAAGAAAGTGAAGTATTAAAAGTGAAAGTAGAGAAGTACAGCGTATTGTAATATTTTAATATCTATGCCACTTTGTTAAGGTCTTGAACCTTGAAATACTGTCGATATAAATAAAATAATATTTAAATAAAGCAGATCGTAAATGCTCCGACATAAATGTCAATGACGTTCGCTGAAATTAAAAATTTAAATAAAAAATGCAATATTAAATATATTTTAGTCCTTCCAGTTTTACGAGTTTGGCTTTAATGTTTTACAAAAGTTCTAAGAATGCGTTTCTGTTTTTGGAAGAAAATGTCTTAGAAAATTTGTTGTTATTGTTATTTATTTATTGCGTGTTCATAGTAGGGATTTGACCTGTGAAGCGTGTTAAAATCAATCAAATTTTTAGGAAACATACTATAAGTTTCTTCATATAACTAAATGTTCTTTCCGAACCGATGGCGTTGACATAATGTTAAGATGATTCGTGCTCACGAAGTTCTGTGAAATACACCTGCTGAGAAATGACAGCAGAAAACAACGACACATTCAATGGAGCAAATATAGTTACCACCTTCTAATTTTATTAACGCTTATGTTATTTTGGTTCCTCTCTGTGGGTTGAGTGCTCATGTATGCACGGGTAATTTAATTCTGGTTGAAAGCAAAAGAGACGTCTCACATTTAGTTGAAGTTCTACATGATTCATCAGAGGACTTCAATTCTGTCGTTTGTTAGGTGCGAAGGAGGAATTCGCGCTGTTTCGAATGCATTCCAGTCACCTTTCTAGGGAAACCGTTATGTTCCCCCGCTGCATCTACAGTCGCAAATCAGGATTGAATTATCGCTTCTCTCGACTCGAAGTCGAATCATCGCCACACATCCTTTCGCCATTAGAGATTCAAAAGCAGAATTTGGAAAGTTAACTCAATGGTAATTGATCGCGATTTCTTTAACAGGAAAGTTTTCAGGTGATCTTCCAGATAGGATCGTCCCGCAAGTAGACCTGCTCTCGGCTCTAACGTTCCTCTCTTCGTTCCATTAACGCCATCTTGCGTTTGAAAAATGAGTCGGCCGAATCGTAATGAGTCACGAATCCCCATTCCATTCATTAATAGCGGGCTATGATTTTTTTTTCGAGGGCCGGTTAAAATCTCGTCCATTCACGTCGAAGAGACGTCAATCCAGAAGGTTTGGTGGTGGTAGCCGAGGAAACTAATTGCGAGCTGTATTAAAGAACTAGAGGTTAACTGGAACGGACATATTTTAAAATCTAAATTGGCGATTTGGAATGCCGGATCAGACTAACGGTGGTCGATTTATCATCGCTGATGTTGGTTAAAACACTCCGACTCTTAAGATCGCCTTCGTATCTTGCCGGCTGACTTCTTTGGAATATTATAGGAGTCGAGGATGGAATTCCAGGGTATTAGTTACCTATTAATCTAATAGTTCATTGCTTATTTTGCATAGAAAGCGGCGAAAATATTAATCAACGCTTTGAATTACTAGATGACAAACAGAAGGTGTAGGTTAATTATAAAATTCCAATTCTTATTGAATTACGTGAATTATATTTTTTTATGATTAGCGTCCTGTTTCTACTATCTTAGTGGGTTAATAACATCAATACACCCTCCCTTGTAGCTAATCGATTGCAAGGCTCAACCAAACCACGGTGCGCGGGTCAAATTTGGCCCGTGAGAAATTTTTATACGACTCTAATTGATTGCTACTGTCCGAGTCTATTTATTATTAGACCTTTAAGGTTCCTATTTAGTCATAGTCGAACATATTCATTGTATCGAAATAGTTTATTATTATTGGACACTTTAATGGCTGGTTAGACCTAAGTGGACCTCTAGTTTAAAGAATTCTTGGAGATAAAAACTAATGCATTTATACTCTTTAAAGGAATGCTCCTCTAGAGCCGGTCTATCCAGTAATTGCCGTGCACTTATGCGGCCCGCCTCTTTAAGCATTTTATATCACTGGCGTATGTGAAAAAATATTTATACTAAAGATAGTTACTAAATTTCTAGAAATCTCTTTCTTTTATGTTTGTAAAAGACTCATAGAAGATTACTATGAAAGAAGCACTGCTTATGCACTTTTTATTTTCATAACTTTAAAACATTTTAATTAACTACTTTCAGCAGTGTGTCATGATTTAGCAATTAAAAACTCGCGTTACGCGTTCGTGACTTTATTCTCGTTCCTAGACCCAAATGAACCTCTACTCTCTTTCTTTTTTCTCCAATTAGCATTTTTGAAAATAGCGCTTCGGTACCAAGTCAGTTTTACACATTTTCAAGCGTATCAAAGCGTTTCCAAATGCCTTTAGAATCGCGTTAAAAGAAGGGAAAGGCACGTTCGGCCGTGATTCAACAGAGGGTCACGTACTCAAGATTAGGGGTGATAAAAGAATGGACACATTTTCGGCCAATACCATTTATTACTTATCCATTTTGTCGATGAGCACGAATTCACCGGAATCCAGAGTCGGAAGAGATTTTTGTATAGGTTAGATCCAAAAGGAATCTCGTGAATTGAAGCTGTTGTGTTTCTTGTCCAAAATCCAATATGTCCAATTGAAAATATTTTCGGTGAGTATCCTTTATGAAACATCAGTCATCCTTCTCTCTGAATAATCCTTACAGAATAATGTTTTTAGTAGGTTTCTTAGTTTTTATTCATTCATTCCCTAATCCCTTACGAGGTCCGTGTAACTCGAGTGTAATCCGAAATGAGGAAAATTCTTGTCCTCGGTACTTATGCTTCACTTAGCATCTATGTAAGAAACCATAAACGAACATGTAATACCTTCGGATGTAAGAGCGTTTCTATGGCCTTAGAGGAGGCGAAATTAATAATTACGTCACCCGTTCTCAATCAGCACATGTTCACGAAGAGGCTTCCATCCGAAGCGAGGGATGCGAAAGATCTAAAAGCGTTGAGATGACGACGTCTAAGACAGCATCATCACAAAGGAACGCTTCCGCTATAGTCCAAGGGAGACTCCCGCTTTATGACGTCAGGAAGATGCGTTCTCGTTCACTACGCATTACGCTTCTTCCTCAATTTCCTCCCACGGGTGATACGGATGGCTTGTGAATCTCAGAAGTCTGTTCATCTGCGGTGGTTCCCATGGAGGGAAGGAGGTGGATTAATAGAAGGCCACCGTTACTCGGGGGGAAGGAGTGGGGGAGTGGGGAGACACCTGGTGGTGGTATGCGGAGATGACCAAGGGATGCTTCATTCCATCAGTCTTCCGAAACCCCTTGTGGCCTCTGCCTTTCTCCTTCCCTTTCCCCTTTCCCTCCACTTGTTTATTTTTCTCTTCCAGCCTTTTTCTCCTCGTGTATACTTTGGGCGCTTTCGTTCCTTACCTTTAAATCTCACGCATTGGTTTTACGATGTTTAATCAAGCATATACTACTCCAGCGTACGCAATAAAGGAGAGGAAAATCACAATCAAGTCGCAATAAGTGAATAAAAGCCCAAAGACGTGTCCAAACTGTGTGTTAACAGTAAACCCCGTCGTAAGCAAAAACGATTCCCCGAGTGTACATCTTCATTCATTTTTTCAAGCTTTTATACACCTCTTCCTAATTCATTTCAAGCGGTATGCGGTGAATGACCCAGCGACTAATATCATATTCCCGATTGTGTCAATGTTTTCGTTTAGGAACCACTCGCCCGCGAAAACGAATTTGCGAATTCTCCTCGCAGACGTTTGAAAATCTCGTTTTACGGGTTTTCCATATTTTTTACTCGTTTCATCCCGCAAGAGCTGTTTTATTATTCCAGCTGAGTTTATTTCTTTCTCCGCAGTTTCTCTAAGCCGCTTCTAATTTGCTTTATTCGCTATTTCTTTCAAAGACAACCTAACCGATTCGTCGAGATTGCTTTAACTCACTGGCTTACTTTTTAAGCTTTCCAACTTTTCCGGAATCTTTTTGTGTTCATCTTTCAATGCTGTAAGACTTGGAAAATATAATCTGAGTCAAAGGGTTTCACTTTAGTAGCGAAGAAGTATATTATTTGATAGATGCTATTTGGGATTCTGTAATGCGCCTAATCGTGCCTGAAAAATGGGTCATCATTTTGTTAAATGCCTTATCAATTCAGTAGTAGAAAATCGCATGTTTAGTCGTTCTATTTTTTTTAACCGGAAACTTTCCGTCCGTAATTTGCTGTGATTAAATTATAGACCCGCAGACCACTTAATTGTCAAATTTCTCCAGTGTCGTTGATTTTAATGTGGAATGTTTGTCGGATGAGATTATTTCTGTGATAATATTTCACGAATTTTTATATTCGAAAACTGGATCTTCTTCCATCATTTTTTCCTCACTTTGCATGACTTAATACTTTTTCCCTCGTGGCGGTCCTGATTTCCCTGACCTCGATAGCTATCTTTCCACTTTGTTCGCTAATGATGCGAGCCGTCGCCTTAATTGATTCTACCTCTGCGCATTAATCTATCAAAGAATTGGACAGTAATTGCGGCGTAGAAATGACGAAAAAATGGATAATCTTTTCGATCGTCTTTCTCTCCTCAGGCGCACTTTCCCTCCTCTCCAAGTATTCCATTTCTGCTATTGAGGAGTATAGTATATTCCACTGGCGCTCTATACTTTTATATTCGTTAATGCTGTTGTTTTTTTAGTTTTTATTATGCTTAAATATTCTCCTATTTGTGGGCTCAGAATTAAATTTTATCGTCCGGTCCATATTACTTAAAAATTATTATATAATAATTCATATATAATTTTTATTATATAAATCTTATATAAATTTATTATATGTATAATTTTATGAAATCACCATGATAAATTATGCTTATTTTTAACATTCGTTGTCTTCCAAGTCATAAATAGACTAACCAATGTAATAACTAATTTATTAGGTTACAACTGGCTTTAGTTATTTATAGATTTTGTACTTTGTTCTCAGCTTTACTTTATGATTGAGGAAATTCAAAAACTAATATTACCAATTGGAGCTATCCTGCCATAATTCCAGTATGGTAGCCCGGATCCAAATTGTACAGAGAACTGCATTACGCACAATATCGCTCCTGAACGCAAACTGTTGCTAACACCCAGTGTACACCAAGTAAACTTATTATCAGAATGTCTAATATAATATATAATATAATAAATAGCGCTTCGGTACCAAGTCAG
>KZ308121.1:537920-680859 GCA_000376725.2 Ladona fulva
CTTCCTTCAATTTTTGCTTTTTCCCCCTCTGGTCCGAAGCAATTTTTCTTCCTCCAGATTTCTCGTAATCCTCCCTTTCTTGCACCATTTCTCGATATTCTGCTGCTTAAGTCCCTGGTCAAACTCTTTCATATCTCCACCTTGCATTCTGGCCCTTTCCTATGTCCTAGGTGTGGATGAAAAATGCTATAAATCAGTGGCATAGTCAAATTCTTAAGGCTCTAAAGACGATTCTTGTCGGGTCCCGAGAGGACTCGATAAAGTTCTTGAGTTCCTCCACAGTGAGGATGGGTATATATTATTGTATTACACTATACAACGCTCCTGGAGCTATTTTTATTAAACTATAAATGGTTTGTGATAGTTTTTCTGTTGTGGAAACTGTTCTTTTAGCAAGCTAGTTAAGCTGATGCCTGTTGATGGTGTAAATTATTTATCCCTCACTTCTTTGCTTTGCCAACTGCTTTTATTCTATTAATTCGCTAAGTAAAGTAAATTTAACTCATACCTTGCTTTCCATTTCGTATGAAAATTTTGTACTGCTTCATCCTAGTAATGAACATTATCTTTTCTTTGTAGTAAACTCACTACCTTCTAAATCAGTAGTGCTGTGCCTTATTTACACCGGCCAAAATGTCACCTGAAGCTTTTTAGCGCATCCCCATTTCCCTCGGTCGGGAATTTCACTTGCACCGATCCTTTCTAAAAGAACGGACAGAAATTGCCGACATAATTTTTCACCAGAACCTGTCAACGGCGTAAATGGAGCGTTGTTCGCTTGTCGGGGAATATGTTCGGCACGGAACGTATATTTGGCACTTTGTCCCTGTTGCTTAGATTGATAGCGTCTCCTATCGCATCAACTCTTTTACCATCATCTTCCCTCTTCGCCATCTCCTCTCCAAATCATTTCCTTCCCATCTACTTCTTTCCCGCAACTCTTCCGCCCCATTCTTCTGACATTTCCCAAGACAGTCTCATCAACCTCATCCCTTAACTATGCTTCACGTCTGCTCCAGCGCCGATAAGGCTGTGAGGTTGCGGGGGAGAGTCCAGATGTGGCCGGAGCGGGTAGGCGTGTAGCATGGCATTGGTAAGAGAAGGTCGTGGGCGTGAAATAAGGGCTGCATTGTGTAGCACCCACGCTCCTAAACGTTCTTCACAGCTTCTCAAGGAAGGCGACCTTTTCATCTATTCTATAAAAAGAGCTTTTTCCTCGACGGTGATGTGTTTTTTCACTTTCCACCCACTGGATAGATTTCGCGCTCCGGAAAATGGTTCGGATACATTAAGTGGGCTTCGAATTGCGTGGAAGGAGAGAATAGCGTTAAAGTCGAGTTAAGTGAATTTGTTATCGTATTTGAAAATTTTAAGAGCTTTCTGTTGGATTTGAGATTTTTAGTTACATTGTTTTTCTTTATGGCCTGTAGTCGTGAACTGGAATCGGAGAGTTTTCATTTTGGGGATTATATATAATTTGGTTTTTTTTTCTCATTATATTCAAACGAATGCTGATAAACCATGTCGACATCTCTTAGATACTTATGAAGGTGACCTATGAAAATTATTTAATTTAATAGAGTTATATATAGTTATAAGCTTATGATTAATAGAAAATCTTGAAAATCAGCAGCTGCATGCGACTTTTCGTTTGTCGTAAGCGGAATCTTTGCTTTTCCTTAAGCAGTACTATCTAATGTTGCTGAATTCACTCTGTGGTGGAGATATAATTCTGTATCAGAGATAAGTGTATTACTGTAACGAAATGTGTTTACATTACACGTATCCAAAGATATTGAGTGTATATCACAAATCACACTCTTTCACTCGCGATAATTCAACTTCCCTCGTAGAAAAATCAAATATTATTTTTACACATTTGCATCTTATTCATTTAATATTGTGACCGGTTATATGTTGCATATTAATTGTTTGTCATTCTTAAATTGAGATCTGGTGAATATATATATTGAATACATATTACGTCGCAAATATTGAATCAAAAGAAAAAGTTTACGGATGTTTGCTTTCATACAAAATTGCAAAACCCTGTGTTATATTATGCTTAGAACATATCTTTTTCTTCATAATTTCCTGTTAAATTTTAGTGAAATCATACTTTCCCTGCACTTACTCCACCGTGAAAGTAAAGTACGTGGGTCCCAATCTTTTCCGAACAGTAGGTTCTACGGAATACCGACGATGCCTTTACCGATAACATGAGTGAAAACGAAGCTTTTAAAGACTGATTGAAATCAGTTACGATCTCTACCTCTGCAGCATTGTTGTGAATGTCAGAATCTCTTCTAAAGGTTGCTCTTTTGATTCCCACATTAATAAATGTGAGCATATTTTAATATAGACGGAAAAAAGATGCTAGAAAATATACTGGCGTAAGGTAATTTTGACTTAGGTATCGATAATTCAGTTTCCTTTCGATTTACAGGTTTTATTTCCATGTGATTTTGATGCATCTTTATGTAGATAAGGTCATAGTTATGGCATACTACCCGTTACTGAAGCTGGCATTCTATTTATTCTTCTCGTCTGTTATTTATTGTTCAATGAAATTATACTTCTTTCGAACGGCATCACCACGTAATTGTATGAGTACGTATGTGTGCTTCCTGTAAAAAGAACCCGTTTTTTCTTCATAAACACATTTGTGCCAAAATGGCCTATTTATATCAAGCGAGGATTTTCATGTTACGTAATATTTAGTCTTCTCTTATTTAAGACCATATAAAAATTAGGAAGATGCCTGATTTTAATGAAGATAGTATTGTCACCAATTGAAATGTTTACAGTTATTAATATTTTGTCATCACGTATAATGACACATTACTTACTATTCAGCGTTATCTCTCATTATCGTCTTCAAGGTTTTTGTAAATCTAATCTATGAATGTTTTGACACTCTGACTTCCTTGTTCATAACCTTTTATCATTATTGCATCTTGTAGTTTCCAAAACAATCTTCCATGTTGCAAATCGTATAGTACTCTTCTTCGGATCGAAGAAAAGCCGGATGAATCTATCCTTGCGATACACTTCATAATTATCCATTTAGATGAAAAGAAATTCCACGTCAATTACCATAAACTGCATTTATGGCGTGCTCTTTCAAGAGATCCTTGGTTCGTGCCTCTCATTTTCTCTTCATTATTCCGTGCGTATTTCTCTCGCGGAATGTTTTATCCATGACCTCGGTCGTTCCTTCCTTCATTTAAGGTCAGTTTCCTCACCCTCTTCTCTTTCGTAACCTTTACCCGAGTGTTGAGTGATCACCGTTCGGCCCTTTTTCTAACGCTTTTTCTGTCGTCCGACTTAACCCTTGAGGCCTCCGTTCTCAGAAACATTAAATACCCTTCCCGCGGATGGATTTACGAGCGAAATCTCGGGAAAAATGAAGTAAGAGCTTAATCCGTAAACGTTCGAGCAGAATTACTGGGTATGGGGTCTCGATAAAGGATTGTTTGTAAGAGGGAAATAAAGGGAGAAATCGTTTTGGTACGTCATCTGCCGCTTTAATTAAACAATTTAAATCTCAGAGGACATATAATAAAAAATTTACAAATTGATGGGTTATTTTATTTGAGGTTTGGATGTCACCGAAGAACTTCCCAAAATTTCAAGAGTGAGAATGCAGAGAAAAAATATTTTAACCTAAGTGGAGAGATTATCCTCCATATTTTGAAATTCCAATTGTCAACACCCATACTTTTCCACTTTAAATTGGTTTTAAAGTTTTAATAGGTATTAAAGTGGTCTGATCTTTCTAATCTTCTTCATCCTCTATAAAGACAAATATTTAAGTAGGAAATAATTTGAAGCAATACATTTAACTCGTTTTACCTCAACTTCGGATCGAGTGAAATTTATTTCGGTCCATTATCATCCAATTTTAACAAATTGAAATTAATTCTGTCATGTACTATGTTAGTCACGTAATAATACCGTAACGTTGTTTCAAATATTTTAGCGTACTTCTACCATTAACCTGCAAAGCTTACGAGCCATTACCGTCCACGGTGGAACGGAGCCATCGTGCATGCTAAAGGGCCGAAAAGGACAAACAAAACGTCGTTTTCAACGTGAATGCAGTTCCAGTGACCTCTCGGGAACATTGGAATGGTTCCCGGAGGTGCATACTTTTCGGCCATTCAAAATGTTGCAAATGCATGCAAATGGCGTCCGGCATTCGGCCTTGAGGAAACTTTTAAATACCGATTCGGAATGAGATAGGCACGCTGGAGGGGGAAATTCCCAAGGTCTCCCGCTGGGAAGTCTGCATCACTAGGGTCTGCAGCGAGTTGCATAGTGGGTAGGGACATACCTGAGGCACGTGAGTCATACTCTCTCTCCGTCGACCATGTCTCGTACCCGGATGTCGTACTTCGACCTTCCCCGGCATCTTTCTCTCTGTGTCTAAGTCACCATTTATCTCCTCCATCTTTTAATTCGTTTTCCATTCTTTATCTAGTTTGTTTGTGCTGGGGTTTAAGTCGAAAAAGGGATGTTTCAGATCACCGGAGGGCCGTATAAGCTCCGGTAAATATTTCGTGGTCCGGTGACAAACTGTTTTGGTGTACTTTAAAACTCTTACAAATAGTTCAAAATGCTTAGCTCATTGATCAAATTATCTTTAATTAATTGTTTTTCTTTGTTTTCATAGTTATATATAAAGTTTCTATAATTACTTGTTTAATTACAATGATAATTAAATTGTCGAAGGTGACCTATGAAAATTATTTAATTTAATAGAGTTATATATAGTTATAANAATCTTATATAAATTTATTATATGTATAATTTTATGAAATCACCATGATAAATTATGCTTATTTTTAACATTCGTTGTCTTCCAAGTCATAAATAGACTAACCAATGTAATAACTAATTTATTAGGTTACAACTGGCTTTAGTTATTTATAGATTTTGTACTTTGTTCTCAGCTTTACTTTATGATTGAGGAAATTCAAAAACTAATATTACCAATTGGAGCTATCCTGCCATAATTCCAGTATGGTAGCCCGGATCCAAATTGTACAGAGAACTGCATTACGCACAATATCGCTCCTGAACGCAAACTGTTGCTAACACCCAGTGTACACCAAGTAAACTTATTATCAGAATTTCTAATATAATATATAATATAATAATATAATCACATGGTTATTGGCAGAACGATGTAAATGACATATCCATGATAATCCCACGTGGTTATATACTAGTTATTTGGATCGAAATTATCATTATATCTGACTCCCGGATAGCCAAGTGGGCAACGCGTTCGAATAAGATGAAAACGGTCCCGGGTTCGGTTCCCGGTGGGGGTCTACGTGCTAAATGACCTCAGCTGCCGAAGCACTTTTAACAATACTACTATTACTATCATCATATCGGGTTAAATCTCTGACCGCGAGTTATAGAAAAGTACGCATACTTTTCCTTCATTGGAGAGTGACAGCACGTTAATTTATTTCCCGAAAGACTCTTAAATTAAAAGCATCATTTTGTTATCTTCCGCCAGTTTCCAAAACTCGATTGCATTCCTATTCTCCCCATACATCACTCTTCCACCTGTTCTCTCGGTTCTATCGATTGCGTTTTGTTTTCTTTCTCGGCCCTTCCCTAAAGCTTTCTTCCCTTCCCACTTTCGTGCCTCTTCAAGTGCTGTCCCTGAATAAGCGTCTCCCCTGTTTATCCTTACCTTTCTCCGTAGGCATCTCGAGCTGACGCAACTTTTTTTTATTCTCACAAGTTGGGAGTGGAGGGGGAATAGGCCATCCTCGCTGACCAACAGAGGGAATGACCTCTGCTAACCCTATCCTTCTCTCCGTCTACCTATCCTTCTCTCCGTCTACCTATCCTTCCCCTTCCGAAACTTTTTCCTTTTCTTCTCCTTCCCTATCCGCACCTCACGTGTAATTCCTTCCTCTTTAAGGACATCTCTTTACCGTCCCTTCTATATTTATAGTGACTCTCTGCACCTTTTTGGTTGTATCCACCAAGTCACAGTTTTCCTTTAGCGTTTTATCTCAGTTCGCCCTGTTGTTTAATGTGATATTCGTTTCGAGTTTCTCGCATTTTTATGATGCTGAAATGAACCAGAAGTTCACGGCAATAATTAGTATGTATACAATGTGTACAGAAGAATTAATATGTATAAAATGTATACAGAAGTTCACGGCAATAATTATATGTATATAATTACTTATCACGATTCAGAGTGACTTTCTCATGTGTAGCAGACGAATTTATTATAATTTATCTATGATAACAATTACAGTTTTTGTAAATGAAGGGAAGCATATAGAAATACACAGCCAAAAAACATGCAATTTACGAAAGTTTTAAAACGTTGCAGAAGTTCGCCATGATTATCCCTATTTAGTTGACAAACCCAAATATGTTTAATCGTTGAGTAAGTTCCTGTTGCATAGCTCAAATAATTCTAATGTTGTCCAAGTTTGTTTTTTTACAAAAGCTTAGAAAATTTTAAATTTTTTTACTGTTAATGTTCACATTCAACATTTCTGCGACCTCATCCTGCTGTTAAATCTAAATTTGATTAGCATTTCGAAGTAGACATTGGTCTTTTGCTTCTTTAAATTAGTTATTTTTTTATAGTTTTCTCCCTTAGGTCTCCATTTCTTATCGGAGTTTCATCATCTTCGTTTACCAATAACTATTTCTGTTTGGAAGCTTGTTATGTAGATCACGCTAAGTATTCCCTCTCCAACTCTGAGTCAGTGACAGTGAATAACGCCCAAAATTTCTGGAACAGTTTTCTAAAAACATAATCTGTGATGTTTGCTTAGGCTCCAGAATAGGATGCATGGATTTCTAGCGTAAGAACACTAACTTTTAAGGTACACCACAAAGCGATGTGGTTCTTCACACGAATAACTCTTAAGTAAATAGGAAATACGTTTTCGTTTTCGATTACGTATTCAATTTTATTATTCAATAAATTCAATCTTATTATTTAGATTTTTTCATAATCTTGTAATACCCTATGATTTACTTTTATACATTGTCTAATTTCTTTTATCTTTTCTTTTCAGGTAAGTGCTCTAATGTTTGAAACCTAAACCCGATTTGCCCTGGAATGTGATACATATTTAAGTGAGTACAGACCTGAAATTCCTCTTTGAATTTCTTTTCATTGTTGGTGGAATTTTCTTTAAGGCATGTCGAGGTTTTGGTAATTGTGAAATGTGAAGAATGCATCTTTTTCTTTGGTCAGATTTCCGACTTGAGGACTTCATTATCCTGTCAATTCAGTTATTATGTCCTTCGAAGACTTAGGGTCAGGATGAAACACTTAAGTAAAAATTAATACGTGGTATTTTTTAGTTTTTCATGATCTTGTTTTTCGCAATATCGTTATCGAGAGACGTTTCGAGTTTTAATTTTTTGAAAATCGCATTTTTCCTCCATTTATAATAATATTTCCTAAACCATCCAGAGTACGGTATTATTTCATTTACATTTTCCATGTTCAACGCTCGATATTTTTGGATACATTTACCTAAAAAAATACCATTATCGTAAAATTAGCCGAAAATCTCGATTCTTTCCCAAATTAACGCTGCGGAATCAAAACAAAGGCGGTAGCATTAACTTCTTCATTTTTTACATGCTCTACTTAGAAAAAAGTACGGGAAATTGGAAATTAAATGTGTCTGACAGGATCTGGACGCAAACACTGTTGCAGGGTGGCTGCTCTAACCAACAGAGCCACCACTCAGCAAGTATAAGATCCGAGTTTGAGTCGTGCTCAGACTTTTTTCATGTTCGTAGGTGCACACTTTTACGTGCGAAGTTACTTTTCACCTTTTACCTTGTTCCATGAAGTAATTGAAGGCACCAATCTCTTTTTACATTGGCGTCTTTCGATATTTTTGTCCATTGCGTATATGCTACGTATCCTAGTAAAGATCCCGCTCTGGTCGCGAAATTCCTTTTCAAAATCGACGGTCACGGTCATTTGTTCCCCCGGGACCAAAATTTTCGGCGATAGGCGAATCTTCTCATGAACAGGTTTCAGTGAGTTCGCCCCTTCACGGTTCCCTAGCGGAGGCTAATTCATCAAGTCAGTCGGCACTCCATGGACCACACACGTTCATCTTCCGCTTTGGCTCACACCTCCGCTATTCTGTCTCCAATATGGAAACTCCGCGAAGCGGTGAAATGCCTCGGTTGGATCCGCGTGCATCTGCATTAAGCCGTGAAGCACGTTGCGCGGGAAAAAAGTGTCGTTTTTTTGCGTTCGGCGGCTGTCGAAAGCAAAGGTTCAAGCGTCATCACAAAGCGCAGGAATTCACATGCATTCAAAACGACCATGGTCTCTCGAGCAAACGTGAAAAGGAACCGGAATTCACGGCTTTGAAATTTAGGTGGAAGAAGCCGTGGAGGGAATGAACCACGAATTTTCGGTTCTGGATGGATGTTGAAAATTTCTGCTTCCGTCCTTCAGGCTCGCGAATTTCACGTGAATAGAACACAGTTTAGGCAAATATCTAAAGCAATGTATGAGTGAGAAATGCGCCTCTTAGGTGGGTTTTTGATCTAAAGAGTATTTTCCAAATTTTGTTACAAGGTTTGTAATGTCTTTATCAAGGCAAGTTTGAGACTGAAAAGTCTCTTCTCCCATCTAACCTGTCTTCAGAGATATTAATGAATATATAAATAATGTTTATAGACATAAAGAAAATAAACGTGGCGTAAATTGAATTTTGTTCGTAGAAATATGAACGAAAGCTGTTTCTTTAGCTGAAAACATACCAAATAACTTTAAAGTCGTAAGAATATGATCTGTTACAGGTTAAATATCAATTAACTGGAGACTAATTGAAAATGTCATATGCTGATCGTTAAACAGCTTGCGCAAAGTTGATTTACTAGGTGTAAAGTTTAATTTGGGAAAGAATGCGATGATAAAAGATTAGTAATATAATTAAATAACATACGAAGTAATGACCAAGGATATAAAATTTTCGATACTACTGTAAAAAAGTAGTATAAACACCTTTTAAAAGTAATTATCATTGTTGGTTTCTATAGAATTTGATTTCCACCACATCACGTCCTGCTCCGTTTACTATTTGTAGCACGTATACAATTTTGTGGATGATGGAAACAGAGATGTGACTTTTGTCTACAATTCATGAAAAATGTTCAAAGCACTAGAGTTTCTATCAAATGCTTTGCTAATTAATCACCATGAATATCTCGAAAAGATCAGGTTTTGGCGAGACCTCGTTAACAAATTACTCAAAAAGGCCCTTATCATGTCTTAACCTTAGAACAATATAGACTTGAGAAATACATCAGATACGTTCGCCTCGGTTTCGCCTCGAAGTTAGCAAAAAATCGCTGAATCTCAGAAGAACAAGAAGGAAAACAAGCTCATTGTAGATGCACATTGTCTAATTAGAGCTTGTTTGCGGGAATTCTCCTGTTATTAATATTCTGGTGGACTTAATCAGTTTTTGTTTCATCTCTGTTTGTTCAGTTCTGGGAATAGATTTGATAAAATGCGCGGAATTTGTAGGGCAGAGAGTGGACGAATAGAGGCGCACGCGAAAGCGTGGGGAGAAGGTAGTACGGTTCATCCAAGGAAATAGGGTGGGAAGGCAGGGCTGTGATGAATTCCATACGAATGCTCCCAGACTCTATTTACCTCCAAACAGCTATCTGTGGCTACGGACTTTCCAGATCTGATCGCAGAGAGATAATATCGCATTCCCATTTAAACAAAATCATTCGTTTAATAAATTGAAGAAAAGAGTGCGGTTAAGGAAACAAAGCTTACGTAAATCACATCTGCGATGTTTAACTTTGTGATTGATTTGTGGCTTAGTATTCTTTATTTATAATTTAAGGTTGGTGAACTTACTTCCTGAGTGTTGCTTCAAGATTTGGGTTTCGGCCCCGAAATTATAGTGTCGTTACTGAAAGTTACTGACAGTATGAGGGAAACTAACGTAAAGATATATTACGTTTAAAATTAAGGGAGCATTCAAGAGTCACTTTTATGACACATTGTTATGAAGGCTTTAGATGAAGATTGAAAACGTGGGGATATAGAAAATTTTATTGTCAAAGTAATTTGTATTGTGCATTGACAGATATTTTACGGGGCACATAATTGATTCGTTACCCAGATTTCACTAGCATTTCATGCATGTCTTTTTACGTCTTAAAGTCTCAAACATTTAAATAATTCTGTACGTTTTATGGATCGTCTAACACTAGATATTGAAAGATAACGAACATACGTTGGGATGGGAACGCATTTCTCTCGATTTTCGCGTAACTTCATTTTCTGAACGGAAACGTAATGAGCACAGCATAAGAATGTTATTTCCACTCACCTTTTTCTCTTACATCAATATTTCCTCTAGAGATCTACTCATTTCATCTCTGATATAAGTGGATTAAATTTTAAGTAAAATATATTCTCGAATCACTATAATTTAATGTAATCATGTGAAATCGATAATCCACTTAAGGCCGAACGGGTAATCTTATACCCGTTAAATAATTTAACGGTATAGTACGTTAGGATTCTGTCTTTTAGGCGTTGATGATTTTCGCGCCCGTTTATATCTGCAGGAATCAGCGGGAACACCGTCATTATTAATCTGCTATGCTTTCTTTTTTCAGCCCTTGGGTATTTCTCACGTCCCACAGTCCACGAGGAATTATTTATTTTTTTTTGTGATTCGTCCTTCACTCTCACGTTGTTTCTCTCACAGGCCGTGCTCTAGCCTAAAATTTCTGGTAGTTTCTCTCCTATCTATTCACTGTGTTTCTGAAGATTCGTGATTCTACGATAAAGATTCAATGATGATAAAGTGAGGAATTATATACTTGTCTCCGTTTTTACTGTTTTTTGCCTCTTCAGTTGAAATTTTCTAATGTTTTCTTCTAACTCAGGCTCAGCATTTCTTCTTCTTGTGGCTCTTTTTCTGCAGATACTCTTCATGAAAAATTATTTCGGCGATTTTCTGCCCCCTATTCATCACATATTCTGATGATCTTTTTAACTCGTTATTTCGCTATTTACTATTTTCAGTTTTTTTCTAAATCTATCTCTTCCGTCTCTGGATTGATGATCAACGGATAATGCCGCTGATTTCTTTCGCCTTTTTAGGTTTTTGTAATTTAGTCCTAATTTATGATGGACCTTTTTTCTGGTTTTTGAGGTTTAGAATTCTTGAGAGGGAATTTGTAACGATGTGATTAGCGTTGTGTGAATTTTGCTGGGAGTGATCATCCGTAAGTGTACTGATTGATTAATGGTTTTTGTAGTTGTGTGATAGGCATGAAGATTATAAGCAATTCTGTGGTCTGTGTTTAAACTTAAGAAATGAGACATGTTGTTTAAAGCAAAAGAAACAGAAAATACACAAGTGTAAGTAGGCCTACCGTAGGACCCGTTTTGGCCAGGACTTTCCCGGTTTTAACGCATGGTTCCGGTCAATATGTTGTAAAAACTCGGAGTGAGAACGCAATGTAAGTTACGGATATTTCAATCGTGGACATCATTAAAACAAATTTCCATAAAGTGGTGTCTTAATAGCGGAGGGAATCGACTCTTTGTCAGATTAGGTTTTTAGGCACCGTCCGGTTTTACCTGCTTCAGAATGTGATAAGTATTTCTTTCTTACCATCGTAATAAGGCAACTCTTCGTACGTATAAGGAAACGTAAGGGAACAATATCCGCCGTGTTTTATTATTACGTTAAGAAATTCTTTTGTCTGGATTATAAATTCCCTAGCGTTGCTAGTCATGGTAGCTAGCTAGTAGTGCTAGTATTGTTAAAAGTGCTTCGACAGCTTAGGTCATTTCGCACATAGGTCCCCACCGGGAATCGAACCCGGGACCGCTTTCATTGAAGTCGAACGCGTTGCCCACTTGGCTATCGGGAGCCCCGGCTAGCTAGCTAGTAGTAGTCATAGCTAGTTGCAGTATGAAGTAAATAAGAGAACGTTATAATTACAATTATCTACCTCTAGATTACACAATTCATTGCCTGCATTTAGGAAAGCAGTTGTACATGTCTCCAAATTGTTATAATCTTATGAGTTAAGAGGAGTAAAATGTTATCATCTTTTAAGATATTCACTTTTTCTACCAGAAAATTCAACAACATTGTCGATTCATTTCTTTACAGTTGCGCTCATGCGATGGTGGCTCATTCTCGCTGATTAGAGCTTTGCTAACTGTTATTACGAGATGTATGTTTTTCTTCTCCGTCGGAACACCAACGCCCTTTGTTTAGGAGCTGCAGGATACAATCCCTTCCATCCGGAATCAGTATTTTGATTGAATAGTGTTTCAACACTGTGTTACGCAATGGAAATGAACACGCATCACTTGTATCTCAGCAGTTGTGGAATAATATTTTTGTGTACTGGTATATGTAAACATTCGCTGCATTCAATGACCTGTATGACAAAAGGATGGCAGGTAACCTCCATAGGAGGTCTCTAAGGAGATGAGGCTGATAAAAATACAGCGAACATAACAGCGATATCCAGACATCGCTGCTCTGTCGTTGTATCCAAAGTTCGATTTTATTAGAAGTAAAAATACTTGCGGTTTATCATAATTAACTTATTATATAGTTTGCGGTGAATACGGTAAATACAAAAATTAATGTTTTGATAGCTATATTATCATAAGTTCTTCAACTCATGACTCAACTTGTAACCGATGTTTATTATCATCAATGGACTCTCGCTTATCCCGACAATGTCTCTCTAAAAAGGAATCGTTATATAATCGCGTTACATAACTCTCTGATGCTCAAAGAAATCGTTTTTGAGTCAACACATCTACTGAAGACATTCTATGTAAATAGAGCAAACAGTAAATGAGAAGTGGTCTGTGTGGAATTAACAACAGAATTTCTCGTTTCAACAGTAATGAATCTTTACTGAATCGTTGGCACATGTCATTGCTCAAAGATCAATAAACTATTCATTTTGGGTTCTAGTGTGATACTCTTCTACGCTTCCCAATTCTTTCTCGCACCTACTATCCAAGTTCCACTTTTACGCCAACCTTTTCCCACTTTCGGGCATTCTCAAATCGTTTTCAGCTCCATGATTATTTTCAGCTGCGTTTAACAATGATCATTTTCTTTCCACTATTCCTGTAGGCTCCCCATATTTCTATGTGGTCCCCATTTAGTCTTCCTTCAATTTTTGCTTTTTCCCCCTCTGGTCCGAAGCAATTTTTCTTCCTCCAGATTTCTCGTAATCCTCCCTTTCTTGCACCATTTCTCGATATTCTGCTGCTTAAGTCCCTGGTCAAACTCTTTCATATCTCCACCTTGCATTCTGGCCCTTTCCTATGTCCTAGGTGTGGATGAAAAATGCTATAAATCAGTGGCATAGTCAAATTCTTAAGGCTCTAAAGACGATTCTTGTCGGGTCCCGAGAGGACTCGATAAAGTTCTTGAGTTCCTCCACAGTGAGGATGGGTATATATTATTGTATTACACTATACAACGCTCCTGGAGCTATTTTTATTAAACTATAAATGGTTTGTGATAGTTTTTCTGTTGTGGAAACTGTTCTTTTAGCAAGCTAGTTAAGCTGATGCCTGTTGATGGTGTAAATTATTTATCCCTCACTTCTTTGCTTTGCCAACTGCTTTTATTCTATTAATTCGCTAAGTAAAGTAAATTTAACTCATACCTTGCTTTCCATTTCGTATGAAAATTTTGTACTGCTTCATCCTAGTAATGAACATTATCTTTTCTTTGTAGTAAACTCACTACCTTCTAAATCAGTAGTGCTGTGCCTTATTTACACCGGCCAAAATGTCACCTGAAGCTTTTTAGCGCATCCCCATTTCCCTCGGTCGGGAATTTCACTTGCACCGATCCTTTCTAAAAGAACGGACAGAAATTGCCGACATAATTTTTCACCAGAACCTGTCAACGGCGTAAATGGAGCGTTGTTCGCTTGTCGGGGAATATGTTCGGCACGGAACGTATATTTGGCACTTTGTCCCTGTTGCTTAGATTGATAGCGTCTCCTATCGCATCAACTCTTTTACCATCATCTTCCCTCTTCGCCATCTCCTCTCCAAATCATTTCCTTCCCATCTACTTCTTTCCCGCAACTCTTCCGCCCCATTCTTCTGACATTTCCCAAGACAGTCTCATCAACCTCATCCCTTAACTATGCTTCACGTCTGCTCCAGCGCCGATAAGGCTGTGAGGTTGCGGGGGAGAGTCCAGATGTGGCCGGAGCGGGTAGGCGTGTAGCATGGCATTGGTAAGAGAAGGTCGTGGGCGTGAAATAAGGGCTGCATTGTGTAGCACCCACGCTCCTAAACGTTCTTCACAGCTTCTCAAGGAAGGCGACCTTTTCATCTATTCTATAAAAAGAGCTTTTTCCTCGACGGTGATGTGTTTTTTCACTTTCCACCCACTGGATAGATTTCGCGCTCCGGAAAATGGTTCGGATACATTAAGTGGGCTTCGAATTGCGTGGAAGGAGAGAATAGCGTTAAAGTCGAGTTAAGTGAATTTGTTATCGTATTTGAAAATTTTAAGAGCTTTCTGTTGGATTTGAGATTTTTAGTTACATTGTTTTTCTTTATGGCCTGTAGTCGTGAACTGGAATCGGAGAGTTTTCATTTTGGGGATTATATATAATTTAGGTTTTTTTTCTCATTATATTCAAACGAATGCTGATAAACCATGTCGACATCTCTTAGATACTTATGAAGGTGACCTATGAAAATTATTTAATTTAATAGAGTTATATATAGTTATAAGCTTATGATTAATAGAAAATCTTGAAAATCAGCAGCTGCATGCGACTTTTCGTTTGTCGTAAGCGGAATCTTTGCTTTTCCTTAAGCAGTACTATCTAATGTTGCTGAATTCACTCTGTGGTGGAGATATAATTCTGTATCAGAGATAAGTGTATTACTGTAACGAAATGTGTTTACATTACACGTATCCAAAGATATTGAGTGTATATCACAAATCACACTCTTTCACTCGCGATAATTCAACTTCCCTCGTAGAAAAATCAAATATTATTTTTACACATTTGCATCTTATTCATTTAATATTGTGACCGGTTATATGTTGCATATTAATTGTTTGTCATTCTTAAATTGAGATCTGGTGAATATATATATTGAATACATATTACGTCGCAAATATTGAATCAAAAGAAAAAGTTTACGGATGTTTGCTTTCATACAAAATTGCAAAACCCTGTGTTATATTATGCTTAGAACATATCTTTTTCTTCATAATTTCCTGTTAAATTTTAGTGAAATCATACTTTCCCTGCACTTACTCCACCGTGAAAGTAAAGTACGTGGGTCCCAATCTTTTCCGAACAGTAGGTTCTACGGAATACCGACGATGCCTTTACCGATAACATGAGTGAAAACGAAGCTTTTAAAGACTGATTGAAATCAGTTACGATCTCTACCTCTGCAGCATTGTTGTGAATGTCAGAATCTCTTCTAAAGGTTGCTCTTTTGATTCCCACATTAATAAATGTGAGCATATTTTAATATAGACGGAAAAAAGATGCTAGAAAATATACTGGCGTAAGGTAATTTTGACTTAGGTATCGATAATTCAGTTTCCTTTCGATTTACAGGTTTTATTTCCATGTGATTTTGATGCATCTTTATGTAGATAAGGTCATAGTTATGGCATACTACCCGTTACTGAAGCTGGCATTCTATTTATTCTTCTCGTCTGTTATTTATTGTTCAATGAAATTATACTTCTTTCGAACGGCATCACCACGTAATTGTATGAGTACGTATGTGTGCTTCCTGTAAAAAGAACCCGTTTTTTCTTCATAAACACATTTGTGCCAAAATGGCCTATTTATATCAAGCGAGGATTTTCATGTTACGTAATATTTAGTCTTCTCTTATTTAAGACCATATAAAAATTAGGAAGATGCCTGATTTTAATGAAGATAGTATTGTCACCAATTGAAATGTTTACAGTTATTAATATTTTGTCATCACGTATAATGACACATTACTTACTATTCAGCGTTATCTCTCATTATCGTCTTCAAGGTTTTTGTAAATCTAATCTATGAATGTTTTGACACTCTGACTTCCTTGTTCATAACCTTTTATCATTATTGCATCTTGTAGTTTCCAAAACAATCTTCCATGTTGCAAATCGTATAGTACTCTTCTTCGGATCGAAGAAAAGCCGGATGAATCTATCCTTGCGATACACTTCATAATTATCCATTTAGATGAAAAGAAATTCCACGTCAATTACCATAAACTGCATTTATGGCGTGCTCTTTCAAGAGATCCTTGGTTCGTGCCTCTCATTTTCTCTTCATTATTCCGTGCGTATTTCTCTCGCGGAATGTTTTATCCATGACCTCGGTCGTTCCTTCCTTCATTTAAGGTCAGTTTCCTCACCCTCTTCTCTTTCGTAACCTTTACCCGAGTGTTGAGTGATCACCGTTCGGCCCTTTTTCTAACGCTTTTTCTGTCGTCCGACTTAACCCTTGAGGCCTCCGTTCTCAGAAACATTAAATACCCTTCTCGCGGATGGATTTACGAGCGAAATCTCGGGAAAAATGAAGTAAGAGCTTAATCCGTAAACGTTCGAGCAGAATTACTGGGTATGGGGTCTCGATAAAGGATTGTTTGTAAGAGGGAAATAAAGGGAGAAATCGTTTTGGTACGTCATCTGCCGCTTTAATTAAACAATTTAAATCTCAGAGGACATATAATAAAAAATTTACAAATTGATGGGTTATTTTATTTGAGGTTTGGATGTCACCGAAGAACTTCCCAAAATTTCAAGAGTGAGAATGCAGAGAAAAAATATTTTAACCTAAGTGGAGAGATTATCCTCCATATTTTGAAATTCCAATTGTCAACACCCATACTTTTCCACTTTAAATTGGTTTTAAAGTTTTAATAGGTATTAAAGTGGTCTGATCTTTCTAATCTTCTTCATCCTCTATAAAGACAAATATTTAAGTAGGAAATAATTTGAAGCAATACATTTAACTCGTTTTACCTCAACTTCGGATCGAGTGAAATTTATTTCGGTCCATTATCATCCAATTTTAACAAATTGAAATTAATTCTGTCATGTACTATGTTAGTCACGTAATAATACCGTAACGTTGTTTCAAATATTTTAGCGTACTTCTACCATTAACCTGCAAAGCTTACGAGCCATTACCGTCCACGGTGGAACGGAGCCATCGTGCATGCTAAAGGGCCGAAAAGGACAAACAAAACGTCGTTTTCAACGTGAATGCAGTTCCAGTGACCTCTCGGGAACATTGGAATGGTTCCCGGAGGTGCATACTTTTCGGCCATTCAAAATGTTGCAAATGCATGCAAATGGCGTCCGGCATTCGGCCTTGAGGAAACTTTTAAATACCGATTCGGAATGAGATAGGCACGCTGGAGGGGGAAATTCCCAAGGTCTCCCGCTGGGAAGTCTGCATCACTAGGGTCTGCAGCGAGTTGCATAGTGGGTAGGGACATACCTGAGGCACGTGAGTCATACTCTCTCTCCGTCGACCATGTCTCGTACCCGGATGTCGTACTTCGACCTTCCCCGGCATCTTTCTCTCTGTGTCTAAGTCACCATTTATCTCCTCCATCTTTTAATTCGTTTTCCATTCTTTATCTAGTTTGTTTGTGCTGGGGTTTAAGTCGAAAAAGGGATGTTTCAGATCACCGGAGGGCCGTATAAGCTCCGGTAAATATTTCGTGGTCCGGTGACAAACTGTTTTGGTGTACTTTAAAACTCTTACAAATAGTTCAAAATGCTTAGCTCATTGATCAAATTATCTTTAATTAATTGTTTTTCTTTGTTTTCATAGTTATATATAAAGTTTCTATAATTACTTGTTTAATTACAATGATAATTAAATTGTCGATTGTATTTATGGAATTTATGGCAGATTTCAACTAAAATTTATCTTTTTCGCCATCAGTCATAAAGTTTACATAATGCAATTTAGTATATTTTATATAATTCTTATTATTTTTTATTCTTATCATTAGCCCTCCACGAAGTTACTCCTTAGCATATGAACTAATTTTGTCTAACGATTTATCCATTTTTCTTTAAGTACTATATAATTATTGAAATTCCATTTCATACATTTTTAAAGGTGTTTGTAAATCAGTTACTTTAAAGTTCTTTTATTTCTACCACCATACGTATTATAAGCTAGTAGATTAGCTAGATCGAGATAAGCTGGGTAGATCTTTATATAAACGTGCTATTTCATTTGTAATTTTTTAGTAAAAACTTACTCAGTTCTTTTGTAAATAAAATAATATTCATGAACAGGATAATATGATACACTAAAAGATTCGTCCCCAGTGTTCAATAAGATTCTAGAGAAAGACAGCATCTTCCACTATCCGTTTCGTGGCCTATTTTGCTCCTATATAAAAGCATTTCAGTAGCAGGACGTATGGAATACGAAAAACAAAACAAACCATTAATTTAAGCGGTCAGACAATACGAAGACGGTGTACTGTGTCCGGAGACTTACGTCCTCCAGCGAAATGTTGAATAACGATTAAGTGTGGAGCGGAAACAAATGGGTGTGATTTTTTTGGGCGGAAACGGAGAGAGAATGAATGGGAGAGAGGGCCATGAGTTAGCGGGAGTCGATGGAGCGACGGGAAGAAATAGGTATAAGAAAGAGGATCTCTTCCTTTGGAGGGATCGATAGAGCTCGTTCGGGCGGAAGTATGGCGAGAGGATATGAAGGAGTTGAAATCCCTTCTCTGGAGAAACGCCTTAATATACTGGCGGCTTGGAAATAAGGTCTTTTCTGTTCTCGTGACCTTTGAGATTTCTTTTCCGAGGCGAACCTCTATAAGAGTATATCCGCATGCTGGGCTTTTCATTGCGAGTCATGTTACTCCTCAGCGCTTTTCAGCTTTGAGGGAAAGGCGTTTGCTATCTTTCAGTCTTACCCTAGTGGTGAGGCATAGCTCACAATTTGGGCTCACCCTTTGTTTTTCATTGATTCTGTTTGAGTAGGCAGGAAAATAGAGGGTGCAATAGAATGAATTTGATATATATATATAAGCAGACTATCATGATATATTTAGGTTGAAGAGAGGCGTTGTACTTTTTCAACAAAAATAAGAATTTCTGCAAAACTGGATGATGAAGATTATTCATCGAAACCTTGTCATGTTAGTCATGAAATATAAATATTTTTGTGGAAAAAGTACAACGCCTACATTCTATATAATAGATTTCCGCAAGACCTCGCCTTAGAATTTTAATGATATATTTAGTTAATAGATAATAATAATCTAAATTTTCTATCATTTAGTATAAAATACGATGAAATGATTCGTTTCCAATTAAACTCTTTCTTTTCAGTTTTATTAAATTATTATTATCAATTTATTTTATTTAGTGAATCAGATTTTTATAGTTATCTATTATTTAGATATAAACTATCTATAATTTATATATGATTCAAGTACAATGTATGTATAATTTAGACAATGGTCCTTACTCATTGGTAATATAACTGAAATGTAATGAAATTGTATGTCTTAAATTTAAAATTAATAATTGGCATTGTAAATAATTATAAAAATGATAATTTATGTACATATTCCGTTAAGGAGGAATAACTTTCAGCTTCATCTCGTTCTAAGGATTCTGATCGTCCAATCACCCATCCTTTGTCTCAGTTTTTATATTTCTCCACCGGGATTTCTAAAGCACCATTCTACTTCATCCCTTTCACATTTAAAACGACTAGAAAAGCTTCGTTCCGCCTCCTGCCCTTCCCTTTTTTCTCTCCTAACGGTTTCCAGGCGTTGGTCTCTATCTGAAGCATCATCAAAATCCCTTTTGTTTTTTAGATACTTTTACTGCAGCCTTTTTTGGATTCATCCTGACTTCCTTTTTGTGAACTTCTTCATCAATTATATACTGTAAAATTTGTAGTTGTCTGCGAGGATTTTGTTGTGAATACATTTTTTGCAAAAACTAAATTTAAGGACGTTTTTCTAGCTTACTTGTTATATGTACCGATGTTTATGAGGTCTGTAGGTACGATTTCGCACGGATCGTACAATCCGAAATACTTTTAATTAGACTAAATTTAGCAAAATGACTCATTAGTTTTTTATCAAGACGATTATCTTATCCTTTTTGTGGAAGATTATTTATCGTAAACGTTCGTCCAGAATTCGGTTATGATTCTTATTCATCGGCGTTAATTACGAAATAATAGCTTTTCGTGTAGTTGAAGTGAGTTAATAAGCATTTCCACAAAAACTGCGTCTGAATAATCAAGATGCTGTGTTATTTCTTTGATTTCGCATTCTACATTTATCCGCCTCTTTAGATTCTCCGGCAATCGCGGTAATTAAGCTCTCATGAGGGGGAATAAACGTTGGTAAAATGTGCCGTTTTTCTGAAGACCTTCAGAAGGAATTCGCTTTTCATAGAGGCAGCTTTCGGCTTATTTCTGAGAAAAGAGCCAGTGCTTTGAGAAAAAGAAAGGAAATAAGTCCAGAATCTGTCTCTCAGACCATTTCGGTTGACAGAGAGACTGGAAAGAGACGGGAATTTCATGGTTGGAGATAAATCATCGAATAAGATGTTTACATACACGAAATTTTTTCCCCGCCTCCGTGCTTTTCTTTTTCGGATTTTTTCCCTCTCCATATTTCTCATTCCAACGCTCTCTCCCTCTCTTGCGAATCTTCGTAGCGGATTGAAACGGTCCCATTATTTCAGTGTATCTTTCCCCAACCTTTTCCATTTGGTTCGTTTTCTCGAAGGGATTCCTTTTGTCAGGGTTGAATAATGAGTGTTGTTCCAGTAGTCGTTCTTTGATTTATACTGCTTCCGTTAAGAGGAGGCTGAAATACTCCAAATGGACACCGTCGATAACGAATGCAAATTGTGTATTTGCGCTAATTGTTTCTATTTGCAGCTTTTGTACCCTAATGAAAGATTGTCGTCGTTTGCGATGTTTGTAAAGATGTAATTCGTGTAAATCGGTCCTACTTATGGGGCAAGTTCACCGTAAAGCTACTGAGGTATTGATTTTCTAAGTTTTACTGTTGCAAAACACGAAATGCTATGCGATCTCGAGATATGATCAGTAATCAATACGTTTAGTAGTATAATCAATACTACCATTTCATGTGTTTAGTTCCTCTCACCTTACTTATCATTAACGCTTTATCATAATTACGAGGATTTGTAGATTAAAACGCATTTTAAAAATTACAAAATCTTTCATAACTTTTACTAAAAGTTATAATTTTTTTGTTAATTTTAAACTGTGCTTTAGTCAGCAAGTGGTAATGGTAATGTCGTGGTAACTAATGTCAGAGCAACCGTCCGGAAAGTGGGTGATTCGGGTTCGAGTCCCAGCTTCGGCAGAATCTGTCTCTTTCGTTTCTTCATCTAAAATGAAGCATTTGAACCATGCATTTTTATCGCCCATTTAATCCTCATTCGTAATGTTGAAATTACAGAAAGTGACGCCCTCCTCCGTGAATTTCGTTATTATAATTACTGCATATGGTGTGTTGGCCGTAGAAGTATCGCCCACCTTAATTTTTACGATAATTTAAATTAAAAGTATGGGGTAAAATTTAAAGAGTCGGCGGAAGTCACGAAGGAACCTTTTCCCTCCCACCCTCTTGGTGAAACCAACCGGTCGGTTTTTATGACTCGTGTGCCTCTGTAGGAGGAAGTGGGTACATCATTGAGTTTAAAACGCCGTCTTTCGAAACTTATCCCATTCTTTTGGCTGCATCGTGACTATGGAATGGTGTCTTTGACGAGACTTAATATTTGAAGCCATCGAGGGTCGACAACTTTTATTAGAATCCTGCATTAATACGCGTTTTAAAGGCGGTAGTATCGTAAAATCTACTTAACTTTGTAGATTTTCCCTTTTACTGTCCGCCGTGAAATCCTGTAATTATGGATCAGTAATTTCACTGTTTATTGTCAGAGGAAGGAAGGAAATTGCTGGGGATCGTCGAAAGGTTCAATTAGGCAACTTCCCATTTTTTTAACAAAGGAAGGGTCAGAGGAATTACCAAGTGCCAGGGTTGTTTCATAGGCTTAGGAAACGTGGTGAAGATGTGGAGATTTCGGGTCCGGTGATTTTATTACATAATGGTATAGCCTCTTTTATTATTTGTCGTAATTGCCTACCTTGGATTTCTTATTTTTCCGTGAGATGTTTCTTATGCATCCAGAAATAGGTGGCAGGGATCTTTGCTTTAATGGAAAGGTTTTGTTATTTTTCAAGCATTTTTTCTTGCGTTCGTTTGATTATTTCCAATTCAGGCTCTTCCGACTGATGTCTACCTGTTTTATAAAAATAAGCTTTAAAAACTTGTAGGTGTTCAAATTGGGAATTATTAAACGTGTCCAAATATGCTGTAAATGAAAGGTAAAGCAAAACACAATGCATTTCTCTCGTTTTGGAAAAATGTAATTTTGAACTGCTTATGGATAAATAAAGAGATGACACATTTAAATGGGACACCTTAGAATGTTATAAATATGGTGAATATCTATCAATTTTACAAATATTCGATGTCTTGTAATAGCGGTGATCGATTAACAACAGCTTTGGATATAACATAGATAATAGATGTAGTTATATTTTTGAATTATCATCACTTGGTAACGTACGAAACTGAGTATATTTTTAATGTGTATGCTATTATAGATAACAATAACATATAAATAACTATAAATACCAGCGTTTCTAAATTTTATTTTTATCTATATTATTGCGGTCCGTATGATACGATATTAGCATTTTTACAAGGTAAAGGCGTGCGGCTAGGAAATTCCCTAGGAAAGTGGATATGAAAAGATTCTGACCGGTACTCAAAGCCGGATCTCCCAATTTCCGGTCGATTTTACTATCCATTAAGCTATCCAGCCGGAATTGTCGGACATACCGTTCCGTAGGCTTTTTAGGCAATATTTTTATATTACTGTATAATCTTAATAAGAATGTCTTCTATACATTTTATTCGATATTCAATTTAATGAAATTCATTTTATTCCGTTCCAGTAATTCAGTCAAATTTATTATAATATATGCAGTTCAAAGGATTTTTCTGTAAGGATAATAAAATACTGCCTTGTGGCATGGAAATCAAGATTCATGGCTGCATCACGAAGGTATCGAAAAATAGGTCTGGAAGGCCGAAGCTTCACATTTCGTGCCGGTAAAGCTATAAAATCTCGCAATTTCCGTAGTTCCTTCTCTGCGTGAATTCCATCGCGTTCCTGGGAACGGGGTCGCATCCAAAATTCCCCGCTGTGTATTTGATTGTCTTTTCGGAGGTACTGATAATTCGTTTGCCTCTTTCTAAAAGGAACGAAATGGAAGTTTTTCTATCTAATGCGCAAATATTTTTCCTCTCATTTTTGTAGTCGTCCAAAGGCATTTTTTAATTGAATGAAAAGTGCCGAAGAATTTATGGGCACGGAAGTAGAGTATGTCGGAATTTTGTTTTTGGTCGAAGTTAGAAAAACGTGCTTGGATTGAGATTACTGCTTAGGAATAAAGTTGTGCCAGTGTCCATCTTTTCGCGTTCGATCCAATGGCTATTATCAAGGGATTTTAGCTAGGCTACATTTTCCAGGTATCACGTTTATACCGTGACTTCTGAAAATTTGGCGTTTACTTACTAATATTCTTATTTCTCTAATGAGAAATTCGGCTGATCGGAGCGAATTTCTCATTAGAGAAATAAGTATATTAGTAAGTAATCGCCAAATTTTCAGAAGTCACGGCATAAACGTGATACCAGGAAAATGTAGCCTAGCTAAAATCCCTTGATAATAGCCATTTTTAATTTAGGTATTCCTTGTGCAGTTCTGCGTATTCCATATTTTCTTTTTGGTAATTTATTTCGAGTAATTCATGGAAATATTACGACATTTTTGTCCTATAAGCGATATTTTAAAAATTTGTTTTGAGTCATTTCGCCTTTATAATTGCTATTTTCTTTATTTCTCGTTTCTTATGTTAAGTTCTCGCGTGACATTTTCGAAGTGAAAATTTTCCCAATTTGGTTACTTCAATTGTGGTTTCAGCCTAGTGCCTTTAAAAATCTGCTGAAGTATTCAAATGTCAGCTGTCCGAGTCCTGTCTCAACCTGGTCTAAGACATTAACTTTTATACTTTTTCAGTAATTTTCAGCAAATATTGGTGGTGAATACCAATGAACATAAAGGAAGAAAGCAATTGTGTATGTAAAGAAAGGACGTACTCAATGAAAATGAAAAGGGAGAAACTATATGAATTTTAGGGCCTTTGGCTCTGAGAAGGGGAGAAAGTGAGTATGTGGGAGAGAGAAAGGGTGAGGGTGCAGAAAGCACTGGGATGAGTGAAATGGGCTCGCGGCATTGGAACGTCCTATAGAGGCGGTGGGAGGAGGGAAGTTGAGATCATGGAAATTGGAACGCAGCCTCGTTGCAAATTTAGAAAGTTCTTCGGAAAATTTCCTCAAAGAGTCAAAGATCGCTCTTCTTTCTACTTTATTCGTCGTTTATCATTTATCATCAGCAATCCAAAATAATAACGTAAGTAATGTCGATTTCTAGTGATATAAAGTCTTAGCAATTCGAAGTATCTAACCGTTTAGTTAAATGTTGTTGTCCAGCTCATATATTGTCCGATTACATTTACCGGTAACTACTTATCATATCTACTTCATACACCATAATGGTACTTACCATCTATTTCTCTTAAAAAATCTCGATATATTAATCTAATGTTTTTTCTTGTTACTTAGAGTTTCTTCGAGTTGCTTCATTTGCGTTATCTTCCTAGAATCAGTAGCAATTCATCGTCCTTACTATTTCTGAGTTATTCATCAAGCCAGATTGATTATTCGCTTATACTGTAATCATAAGATCAAGTCACACGTGAGAGAATTTTCTCCTTTTACAGCGTTTTTGGTTCTATAGCTGAGTATTTTTATCTCTGCCAAGGAAAGCTGTTGAAAAACGGAAATCCTGTTATCGCTGTTTAATACTTTTGTGTATTATCACCTCACATAAGATCACTTAACTCTAGTGGCGCTTTACGTATTTTATTTTTTACACATTTATATATTCCGCGAGTTAAGTATATTCAGTGAAGATTACCTGTCCGGAGAAACAAGTGAGAATACAAGAATTAATCATCAGAAAGTTTTAGGGCGTTAGGCACGGAAATGCAAGAAGCTGGCGGAAAGTTTCGCAAAATGTTCTCCGGGATAATTTCCAGTATCCCGGACACTCAGCTCCTCAGGAGCGTGTTTTTACTCTTGATTTTTTCTCTCGAATCCGCAGGATATCAGTCAAAATATCGCGGATCTATGTCGTGGGAACGGAAGCTCACGTTTTGGAATTACTTTCCTCGGAGATTTCATCGCCTTTTTCCTCTCAAAATCTTTTGTTTTCGCCGAACTTTATCTCGAAAGCCTACTTAACCGTCAGCCCAACATTACCCACCCGCGATCGCTAAAGAAATGCATACATTACCAACCTCTGTGTATTTAACCCGCATTTAGAGGAACAAAGAAGGGAAAAGTTTGGTAGCGTTGCAGCACCTGTCCTCCTTGGATCGAGAGCCTTCGCCGAGAGATTCGACCGCCTCAATCCACGCAAAGTCGATAAACAAACCAAGGTATCGGTGACGTCATGCGACGTGACCAATGGCCAAATTGCTGGCGAGAAATTCTGATTCCTCATTTTCCCTCGCGTGAAAAGCGAAAACGGATTTTCGCATCGATTGCAACGAACCTGCATATTAGCTTTACTCAATTAGGAAGATTAATTTTCCAGCGGGAAGATTAATCTATCGGTTATTACTTACCCGTTTCCCGTCGCGAATGTAGAGCACGGTTATGATTTAACGAGAATTTGCTCGGTCGATCTCGTTGCGGTAACCTTTAACTTACCCAAATAAAAGAAAAAGAATTTCGTTAATTACGTTTCGAATTCGTTCGCTAGTTCGGTTTATTTCGCCCAATATTGCCTATTGTACGTTTAATGAGGTCGGTTTTTGGGCGTTTTGATTTATCAGTATTAAACATTAACAAACATCATACATCAAATTGCGAAAATTTCTTTCCGATTTAGCGATTTCGATCACTTTTTATGTTTTGTCATTAGAGGTTTAGCTTTTTATTATTAAAATGTATGAAATAGTTTGTATTATACTTGTATAAAATCATGAGGGTATAGATCTAGGATTATAGGTAATTTATAGGAGCTGCGTATGTGTGATTATCGCATCGCTCTCCTCATGAAGATTTATCTCTTTAGGAAATTTACGAAAATTTTAAAGAGCAGTGAGTTAGTGCTGATGATAAATCGATAATACCAACAACTTTTATATTTATTGCTAAAATGACATATAATTATGAAAAATAGATCTTGTGACCAGTTAATCTGAATATTTAGGTATTTAGGATCCAATGATTTTTTGTGAAAGTCATGAAATTAAAATATTTAATTCATAACTGAACAAAAATTGCTGCATTTACTGCTTAAAATGAGGCCAAATTTCGACTAGCATGAATATCTTTTTAGCATGGAGGTCAAAATCTTAAGTTTATTATTTTAAATTTTACATTAAGGTTCGGCTTTTCATAATTAGATTGTTAATCAATATTTATTCTCGTCGCAGCGTAGACTTAGAAGATGTTTTGTTTAGGGCTAAAAATGGAATTACCTAGCATATCGATTAGTGAAGTTGTCTTCCTCATCGCCAGATGAACCTGCACAGAAATAAATCAATTTCAAATTAAGGAAGTGTTAAAAAAGCATCAGAAGAGTTAACTTCACTCCTTCATCAGTCTATTTTGTTAAGCAAACGTGTACGCTTCAAGGAGATATTTAAAAATTAGCTTCGGAATTGGTCCTTCATTGAATGCAATGGTCTGCCGTGCATTTGTCTGTAGAATTCAAGCCTTCTTCCGAAAATGATCGCGCTGATTGATGAAAATGGCTCTTCATTATAGAGTTTTCATTCCCGTCGAATTTTTTTCCTCCTCGTTGTGAAGGGGATAGCGGAGGATGACCATTTTGGAACCCCGCAGGGTTGCTCCCGTCGATCCCTTTGAAAAATCTCTCCGCCTAAACAAAATCCTCCATCTCCTCGCGACTTCTACCCTTTGAGCGGGTAACTTAATAAACCGTCTGGGAGTAAAAGCAGACAAAAAAGCGGCGAAAAAAGTTGAAGATCTCCGCTCGCACTCGAGCCCCGTTTTGTCTCTCGCTCCTCTTTCCCCGCTTCCGCGTCTGGCGAGGAATTTCTTTTTCTCCTCTTTCGAGTGAGTCTGGGAGGTCCGCATTTCCGCAGCCGAGGCGAGAGGAGAAAGGATAGTCCCAAATCGATCAATCAATCAAAGCGATGCGCGATATTTGTTCGCCTCGGCACTTTTCTCATTCCCCAATCACCTAGTTGCCGCGCAATCACCGTCGGCAAATTTTCCCGTCTTCGAAACCTTCGCTCGGCACTCTTTTTTTCATCCAAGTGCATTTTTCAACCCACTCAACTTCACTTATGTTTTAGCGGCTTTCTCTCCGAGCGAATGCGTAAATAAACCTTTATGCATAAGTGCGTTTTCACGGTAAGGACATGGCCCATTCGCCTTTCGCGGCGCCTTTGCGGAGACGATTTTTGAATAAATCTCATTTTAGGAATGGTCGAATTCAGCGGGAGTATATGCGTCTCGCGGTAGTGTTGGACGTATATTTGCCGAAACTATTTGAAGATGGACTCAGAATTGACATGGCCTGGTTTTATTTCAGCTGCATGCAATATCGAGGAAGTTTGCACATGAGATGACCGGATTTTTAAGTTAACGCATGTGCAATTCCCAAGCGTAGGAGTAATTGGTTATGTGAAGTAAATTTTCCGCTTTTTCTTTCGCTTTTATTAAGAATAGAGTACTTTTTTCCAGGAATGTTTTCAAATTTGACAGACGTAGGTATGGCTATATAAGTAGTCGAGTAGGCAATCCGTTTAATATTGATGTTGTTATTTTTATGATTTTGCTGCCTTGGAGAAGTTTTGTAGCTTAAATTTAACACACAAGGGAAAGGGTAAAGTTGAATTTGCACGCAAAGACGTGCATCTAGGAAAAATATCAAGGAAAAACGGACATGAAAAAACTATAATGTCAAACTCTCTTATCTATCGTAAGAGGTCATTAAGATTACAGTAGAGGGATACATATGTTACATACACAAATTTATAAATACGTTTTCTAATCATTATTTTCAAACTATGAAACGCGTTACAGTAAATTGAAGTTAAGACTGTGGTTCTTGTGGTAAACATTTATTATAAACATAAACTGTAAGCATGAAATGAAACATCATATATCTGTCCTAGAATCTCATGCGAACCTTCTTTTGAACGAAAGTATTCTCTTTTAGCGATATTTGAGATTAACTAATTTTGCTTCGAAACGAGGGTAAGAATTAGCCAAGTTATAATTAAAATTTACTTATAATTGCTTTTCACACTTGGGGATTTCAAGATTTTAGATGGAGATTTTAAATGGGTATGTCGATTTTGTTTTGCTCATCAGATACTTGCTTCTTCCGTTCTAAGGTATTGATTTAATTTAAATTTAAATTAATACCTTTTTAAATTTTTAAGAAATTTAACTTCCCGTAAATTTTAATCAATACCTTAGAAGAGAAAAAATTAATACCTATTTGATAAGCGAAAACAAATCCACATATCCCTTTAAAATCTCCATCTAAAATATTGAAATCCCCAACTGTGAAAAGCAATTATGAGAAATTAAATAAGAATTTGAATTTCACATTAATTTAAGTATACGTAGAATTTATTAAAGTGGAAAGTATCTGTGACCTTAGCTTGTGAAAATAATAACCCAGAAACTCGCGAATCCTTATGCATACAGTAAATGATGCAATGGAGCATTTTCTAATAACTAGATAAAGGATCAAGTAATCGTAGCCTTGTGTTGGAGTACCTTCCTTATGTTTTATTTCGATGTGCGATATATTTCCTCTTCTCTGCCGAGTGCGATCGCTAATAGGTCTCAAAAAAGTGCCATTTAGACAGTGCCGGAAAAGTGGTCGCGAAACCGAGTTCGTCCGCCAATCTCTTAATTGGGAATGCAGGAAAGAGAAGTAATGAGTCAGAGGGTGGAATGGCGTAGAAATAATACCGGAAACGTTTGCCGCTGAATGCCTCTCATACACTGGATAAAAAAGGGTGGGATGTAGGCCGATGACATCCGAGACCGTCAACTCTCCCTTCTCTGCAGTCGGCACGTCCTCATAGGTGAAGTTTATATTCCATTGCCCTTATTTCTACCTCGTGACTTCGTTACGTCATTGTTTGCATGACCCTTCCGCTCTCTGTTTATCGCGCACACTTTCCAGAAGGGGAGAAGTAATTGAAGTAAGGAGAAGCTGAGTACTCGAAAGAAATACGGGGCCCGTTGATCGCACAATTATTTGGTACGAATTTGATCACATCAGCAGTAACTAAATTGCTTCCTCTACAATAGCAAGACAAAGTGGACCCACTGATAAAACTAGGGATTTGTAGAATCTCATGTAATGACTGTGAACATGTTTATATTGGAAAATGGTTAGAGGTGGCACAGCGCGTAAAGTCTTACACCTAGGAAAATTACCAAGGAGAAATGGATGGAAAACAAATCTGAGGGGACCGGGACTCGAACCCGACTCTCTCGATTGATTGATATTATTGGTTAAAATGGTAAAAACGTTTCTATGAGATGCAGTGAGCGTTATAGAACCTTTCTAATTAATATCCCTCAAAGATCACACTTTGCTGAGCGTTTGTTAGATAAAAACCTAGATTCGGATTATTCACCCTCAATCCTCCATTCCTTTCCAAAATTATATGAGTTATATGAATGAATGAAGTTATAGTTAGAAAATTTCCAAATACGCCATCATTTGCAGTCTCTTGCCGATAAATATCTTTATTCTGAGAATCCTCCTAAATTGTTAACCCTTAATTTTTCCTTCATTAACTCCTCCCCCTCCTCTTAATCATCCAGCATGAGTGCACGTTATTTCTTTTTTAGTTTGTAACCTTTTCTTCCCCTTTCCTTCCCCTTATTTTAGTATTTAAGCTATGATGTGAAGTTTCTGCACCTCATTATGGTTATGACCCAACACTGACACCATTGTCTTTAAAATGAATATCCTAAGAACAATGTTTACATGTATATCTTAATGTAATTTATAACGTTATTTGGTACGAAGCTAATCAAGCCTGTAGAGCAGTTTATCTTCGCAAAAAATGAGCACGAAAGAGAATATTTCGGATGCTGAATTCATGTGTATATGCGTACGATCCTCATGAAGTTTATTTGTTTCGGGATGAAGGGGAGGAATCGTTTTCGCAATGGGGGACGCTGTTGGAGAAAGAGGGGTTAAAAAATGATTGGTTGTCATCACTCTCCAAAAATAGTCGGCTGGAAGTAGTCTCGTCGAGATGATCGCGTTAAAGATGCCGTAAAACGTCCTTGGTGCATCATTCTGTGTTGCGCTTACTTTACTCTGAATAGGGTGAATACGTTCTTTTTTGTTTGCTTTAATTGGAGAATTCAGGCCAGAATGCCTTCTTGTAGGTCAATTTTCTTAACAATCAATGTTTCGTGGAGTTGATATAAAATATAAAACACGAAGCATGATTGTGCTATGATTGAAAAAAAATTACGGGATATAATTGCCATAACCAGGTTGAGAATTTTCATCTTTCACCATTAAGAATGCTGTAAAAATTTCTTAGAGCATGGCAAAAAATATTTGTTCCCTCATATTTGTTGACTTTAGCTCTTTCTCGGCTACCTCCGCGAGGAAAGTTTAATGCGCTTCTTCGTCTAGTATTCGCAAAGATTGAGATTTTTTAGAGGTGAAACTGGATTCGGTAGTACCCGTTTTCCTTTGATCTTTTAATGCTCAGCAAACCAGCTTCAGATAGCCTCTTATATTGCGCGAGCTAGCTACGCTTTCATGGCTTCGAGTCAGTTTTATCGATATTTCCTGTATACTGCAATTCATTAATGTGTTTAATGCTATAAATGGGATTGAAAGAGTCATTTAATTTATTAAATCGATTTTGTAGAACGCTCTGAAGTGTTCCTTCGCTGCTTAGCGAGAAGCTATGTTGGAGGAGTAACAGGAATTTGTTTTTTGAGGAATTATTTTCCGCTTGTTGACTTAGAAGTCGTAAAACTCTGATGTTATATAGCGTTTTTCGCTGCCCCTCTTTTCCTCTAGTTACCCTTGAATTTGAAGTTAACGGAAGATTTTTTCACCGAGAGCCCAGTCTCAAACTAACCGTTACCTCATCTTGGTATTTTAGAGATCACCGGGAATCGAACCCGAAGCGAACGTTATTTTATTGCGCAATACATATGATTCTTTTTTGAGAGAAGAATTTAGTAAATAAAATGTTTCCCTTTGATTTGGTGGATGACTCACTTCCGAAATGCGGCGAGTGATGGGCATTTTGAGGTTTCCTCCCTTTTTAATTTCGCAAAGAGAACAATCGTGATTTCCTGTTCTGTTTGGGAATTCGGTACATCATGCGAAAAAGATGTATCGCCGTTCTCGCAAGGCAGAGCTAATTTTTCCCTCGTCAGGGTAATTTTACTACTTCCGTTTTTATCTACCCGCTTTCTCATCTGTTTCTGTTTTCCTTTACATGCTGCTGAATTAATGTCTTCCATGAATCGAATTTTTCGCCTTGTGTGACGTTTTCGGTGAACGAATCCATCTGAAACTTCAGTGGAAATGCCGAGAAGAGACTGGGTTTTATTTGTCATGATCGAGTAATTGACTAAATGAAATTGATTGAGGCCTCCTTATTTAACTCGCCACTCTTTCAGAAGCTCTCCGAAGGTTTCATGGGAAATTTATTCATATGTAATTGAAATTATTTCTGTTATGGATTCTGCAGTGTCTGAATTAGTCAGTCAATCATTTTCTTGGTAAGTATTTGTATCTAAAACGATTTGATTAACAGCTAAAAATTTTTAAATCTTAACAAATAATTCCAATTTAACTCTCGTAGTCAATTATTGAGGAGTTCGTTTTAATAAAGAATATTACCGATATTTCTATTGATGGTGGAATTTTGGCAATAACCTTCCCAGAAACGTTTCATCGTTAAAAAAGGCACAATTTTGTTTCTTTTGCGTTTCTACTCATTCAGCTCTTTACAATCGGCTACATTGTTGTATATAAAGCTAGTAAAGAGTTACAGATGGATACATTGTTGGTGTTTTTAAGAAGACCGAAGTTATAGGCTCGCTTTTTTGCCATAAAACGAGTACTTCCGCTTGCTTTTTATAATTCTTCAGAGTTAAGATCCTTTGACACGGTTAACACGAGTCGTTCAGGACCTGCGAGTAATTGCCACTTCTTCGAGGCGATGTGGGCAATAAAAAAAAACTCTAGATAAGAGGCTTAAAGCACCGTTCCCGCAATCTACCTGTCGTGAGCATGATTTGATATTCTCCCCCGGACCGTAAAATCGCGTATATCAACTCTTAAACATAGCCGGACCGATAAACGTTAGCGGTGAGGGAAATGGTTTAGCAGGACTCTGTCGAGAAATCCCTTCTCGATCACGAGCTGCTCCGCAATGCTCTCGGGCTATGATTTGCGTCTTAGCTCTGGTCGTTTGTACAAGGTGTTCGAAGCACGTCGATAATTTCGATTTTTTTTCCTCTTTCGGGAGCGTTTGACGAAGCTGAGCTTGGGGGAGGTGCGCTGGGTCATCAACCTACTGATTTGGAAAGACTCGTCTCGCTAATTATTTTTTTGCGGACGTCGTGTGTGGTTTTTAGACGAGTAATAAATCTTCTCGTAATGGACTTTTTTTGGCTCTGAAATGTCGCCTTTCGGTTCTCATTGGAGCGGGCTGGCGTGGGAATGAATGGCGTTGTCTCAACTCTCAAGAGATTCAATATGCCTGAAATAAGATCGCTTTCAAGTCGTGTTTTCACGTGACGAAAATGCCGGTGTCAAAGCCCTGATCGAACATCGTCAATGAATTTGCATTATTTACATATCCAGGTGTAGGTATGATCATCAGTGTGAAATTGGTTGCGGCTAAAACAAACAATTACAACTGCTATACTTACCGCTATACTATACGTTTGTTGACTTTTTCATCTAGTCATCATAGTCCGCGGGAAATCATTTAGGTTTTTCAAAACAGGTGGGTAACAAGGTTATGTTGCCAAATTTATTCAGACTTCGCGAGATGTATGTTACTTACCTATATGTATGTTTTACACCATAAATATATAACATACGGGTAAGGTATTACCTTACCCGTATGTTTCATGCCTCCATAACTTTATGATAATAATAAGAATTACAACAATGATAATAATAACCATCGTTCGTAGGTAAAGATGGTGCTTATAAGGAAAGTTTCACGCAGGCTTCTTTCCCTGATTTTGTTAACATATTTTGGTAAATTAGGATTTAGACATTTTGCTACTTAGAGTTTCCTTTGCTAGATTTAAGTCAAACAAGAAAATAGTTCGTGTAACACCATGTGGGAGATAATTCAAGATAAATACTCCTAACACTGCAATGACTAAGGAAAAAATAGTAAAAAAAATCTTTCAGCTTAATTTAAGGCTTAGGATTTCGATTTCTTCAGTCACAGAATCCTGTAACACTTTCCCAATATGAAGTTTTTAGTAAATTCTTCCAAATTTGCTATCGTGAATTTTACTCTCTAATAAGTCGGGTAAAAATAAGGGACATCTCAACATTATAAAGATGAAGTCTTTCAAGAACAAACGAAAGTCCCACTTTTCCCATTCTAGATTCTAGGGTGTTAATCATATATCCCTTTAATTATCATCACTAATATTTTGTTAAAAACATAATTCCCGATTTTCTATCAGAAATAATGCCCTCAAACTCCATATTTAATTACAATTAACATTTTTGCGCTCCAATGAACACTTCGCCTTTTACGATTTGAAACTATTCCATTTTGTTGTTTTATGTTGATAGCGATGTTGAAATTTTTCGGAGATTTTGACCCAGGAGAATTCTCATTCCAATACCTTTTTAGAATTGCATTTCTTTTTATTTTAAATGAGAGATTCATCGGAGGTCAGCTTCTTCGCTCGTTGATGCTTTGAGACTTGACTTTTCCCCCCGAGATAGAATATTTACTTTGTCTTTAGGGCTCTGCCGTTCTGGTAATCAATCATGACGCCGAGGGCAGAGCGAAGAGTTCCGGTATTTATTCACTCATTTAACTAATAGGACGTCTCTTTAACGTTTAACCTTGCGTCCGTTTTCCAAGGCAATGTGCTGGCGGATAATAGGATCCTTCGATTGAGTGCCTGAATCATCGGAGTACACTGTTCGCGATTTTACCAAAGAATTTCACTGCATTTTTCCTAATACTTCAACGTTGTGATCTACTGGAAGCGCAAGAAGGAAGTAATCAGCTAATTTTTTTTATAAATTTAACACCTTTGCCATCCTTTCTTAAGTAATCAATAGATAGATAAGCCAAGGAGTCGTTGGAACACTTCGATCGGACTTTTTATCCCCTTATTAATTCTAATGTATTCACTGGAGCCTTATCCGATAATTTCTACTTAAAATAAATTTGGATAGAACCTATCATTTTGGGAGTTGTACATCCATAGGAATATTTTTTTATTTGGGTTTTCTCTTTCGTGAATTTAAATTACTGATTCATGCAGGTAATACTCGGAAAACAATTAAGGTGATTTGATAGTACAGAGTATGCTTAAAGTCTGATTGAACTGAAATAGGCTGTGGTGTTTATTTTTTGGTGGTTGATTGACATACTGGGTTGTACAAGTTGTATACTGGGTTTTGAATTAGAACACCAACTTTATATATTTTACAGTAAATAGGTTTTTGTTGACTTTATACATTTTACAATAATTAAGTTTTTTGAATTTAATAAATGTCAGGACCTCGCTGAAAGTTATTAAGGGAAATTATTCTTCTATGTATGGTTGGTTGTTGATTTGTATGCAGGGTTCTTAGTTAGAAAATCAATCCTTAATCTTTATAAATTACGGTTCTATACATTTTAATAAATACCAAGACGTCGCTGAAAAATATTAAGAGATATTATTCTTCACTTTTATTGCGAAAGAAGGTTACTTTTTGTTTGGATGACCGTGGACTTCTCTCTGGCCTTCGCCTCATAGAATTTGCAAATTTTGCAATCCCACAGCTTGTTCTGCTGAACTATGCTCGAAAACAGTTAATGTAGAGTGGTGCGCTTTGCATAGGAATATATATCGTACATGAAAGAGGTTTCTCAACGTGTAATTAGGATCGAACCACGTGTAAGATGAACCTTTTCTCGGATAAAGAGGTATTTGTTTGTATTCGACCTGGGTGTTAACCTCCATTCCACAAAGTAAAATAAAAGGCGTGGGACTGCTTCGGAACGTGCCGAAATGAAAAAAAAGTTAGAAGCTGTGAAAACAAATTGAAATCTTTTAATGTCATTCCGGTCACGTGCTCCGTCTTTTTTGTTTCCTCTTTTATTTTGCTCTTTTTTATCTGCTTTCCCGTTTCGTTCTTGGAATTCCTTTGTATATGGGTTATATTATTTTTCTTTTTTCTTCTGATGCTTCGTAATTTTTCTAATGTGGTTTCATCATGAATTTAGAGTTCTCTTTGATATAGTATTGATGGAAATATATATATGAGAGTACTTCGATTCGATGTTGTATTTCGATTTTGTCTAATTATCTCTCGTAGCTTTTGATTACCGGAAAATTATTGTATTATGGAATGAGCAAGCAAGGATTATTCTTTAGTGGTAAAGACGCGTTTAACTAAATTCAACTAATTACGTGAATTATACTGTTTATGCATGATATAATTAGCGTTATGTTTGATTTTCAGTTTGGGAACAAATTATAAATATTTTTGAATCGGAGGAGCCTTTCAATGTGGTTGAATTTTTATTGTAATCGGTTCCACGAATTGCGCACTCTTTAATTATAGTTAATTTCATGCGTAATTAAATATGCTGAATCAAAACGTTTTGCAATCAAGGAAATATCGAAAGTTGTGAATATTAATCATTTATTACGCTCTTCTCGAAGTTGGAATATGTTTAGTACATGATATATTTCTTCCTTATGCATCCTATTTAATGCATTGCTAAATTTTCAAGTAGTCCATGATTCTAACGGCAGATGGTGTGATTATTGAGTACACAAAGCTTTGAATTTGTTTTTTTTTTTGCAAGGGTAACAGAAGTGGCGGTCTTTCTGTACGTCAGCAGAAAATTTATCTGCATAACTTCAGCTAATTTATCCACTCTCTTCCTTCTATTCGATTTTTCCCATTCTTCTCCTACCGTTCTCCCACCCTTTATCATTTTCGTCTCTCATCCATACTTTTGTCACTTTCCTCTCTTCCCTCGTCTACTTTGTATTCAGTGTAGAGCCGGAAGTTATTATTTATGCCCCCACTCCTCGTTTCCTTTTCCTTCAGGAAGTGTTTTCGAAGTTGGGAGGGCGAAGAAAAAGAGAGGCGGAAATGTCAAGGAAGAATATTGTGAATTTTTCGTCAATATTGCGGAAAGATTTGCTTTTCTGTTCAACGTAAATATGTTTTTTAAGCATGGAGGGCGCAAAAGTAACTTACTCAAGTCATTGTGTTGTACTTACAGATCACGTGCATTTTTTCCCGTGAAATTCTAAAGCACACACACTTATCGATTTCTTTTGGTTCAGGGAAATTTTCTCTGTGTTATTGGCTTTAACTTCACGTCAACATTCACGTTACCTACGTAAATGGCTTAAACTGTAGTAGGGCATGAGCCGAAGAAGTTACTTTTATTCATTCAGGTAGACCGGAGTCAATACTAAGGAGAACGGGAGTTTATCCGTAGAATCTAATTTTGTCAGTAGATAACACAGTGTTAAAATATGAAGCAAAATAAAGGGACTTTCATTTCTTACGATTCAGATCCTTGCTAACATTATTTTACTCTGGTTGAAAAGGATGCCATTAAAAGTTATTGAGAGTTTGTTTTTCGAAGATGATTGAGGTCAAAAGATAAATACATACCAATGGTTTGTTATTATTCACACAAACTCGCATGAACATCATTAAAATAAACTTAAAGAAAAAAACAAGTAATAGGCATATGTGTTGTTCTTTTAAACGTTACTTGTACATCAATTCCAAAATATGGACTTAAAAGGGAAAATATTGAAATTTATGGAAATAAAACTATTTTAGCAATCCTGTAAATCATGGATGTTGTCGATCGTCATGTAAGTAACAGAATAGATTATCGGTTTTTCTCTTAGCTGGCTACGTAATGACAGCTATCAAGAGTACTACTTTACGAAATTTAGTTCAGTTATTTTTTTAACTCGAGATGGGGAAAATATTTATTCCGATTTCTTTTCTCCAATCACTAGCAGATGATATTTTCAAAAATGTTCTCCATTTAAACCCTCAAATATCACCTATAACTAGTACGAGATGTTTTCGAACTTTACGTGTATGTCCATATCGTAAATTATTCATGAGAGGGAGAGGAGTACGTATATAACGAAATCTGCTGCACTCAGTCCAACATTAAAATTCAGGCAGAGTGCGGAGCGAGAAGTTGAGGAAGACTTCTTTCCAATTTTATAAGGTCACAGGGTTCAGATGATGTCGCGAGTTTGCTCAAAGGCCAGTTGTTTTAATCAGTTTAGTCCATGTACAGATTGGATTGCGTAGCTTTACCAGAACTTCACTCTCCAGAAGTTCCCTCAATCATAATCTCCTTCAACCCTGGAGAATTTTATTCTCCAGGTAGTTATGATGAAAAGTGCGTGTCAGCTAGGTAGTTTTGGAATTCAGAACTCGATAGAGCTACTGTTCTGAATGAAATTCCTGTGGTTTTATCCAATCAATCATTTTTCCCTGTCTCCATTATCGATAGCTTTGTTGGATAATTTAATTTTATATCATATAATAACTGTATAACCTCCCGGTAGGCTAAATTGCCCTAAATTTTCCTTCTTTACGCCTTTTCCAGTTTTCTCCGATATATTTATTATAGGTGGCAATTGGGTCATAATTATTGACAAGGAATCCGCAATATTCTAATCATATGAAAATCGTTAAACTAAACAGAATTGAATCGCCACCGCAACACTCGCGAGTCTCTTGTGGCTCTCCAGAAGCAGCTTTCGCATCGCCATTGAAAGATTATCCTACGATGACGATGAAAGAAGCCGCATGGATACCGGAAGATCACGGTTCTATTCCCGGTCAAGTTTCTCTCATTAACCTTTCTCCTTCCTGGTCTGGTCAATTCACGCATCTTTTATATAACGTCTCTTTTGTGCTTGTAATCAAAGCGTCGTCAGGCATTATGTTTACCGTTGTCATGCTAAAATCAAAGGCGAAGAAATTTCCATTTGTTGTACATACATTTTCGGATGCGGTCGCATTCTTCTGGTGTGATATTACAAGTGGAAAGTGTTCCATAAAGCCGAGTCACCCTCCGGTTTGCGGTTGCCTTTTACTTCGTAGCGGAGAGAAAAAGGCAAAAATTATGTCAGTCATTTTGGAGTTAATAACACGGGGGGAGTGACCTAGTTTTTCCAGAGTGGATTCGCCGTCGGTCACTAAGATTCCACAGCGGCCACAGCTTGGGTCAAGCGTGGTCGTTCTCGTTAAATATCTAAAAATGTCAGTGTATTTTCAAGCATCAGGAAGCAGTAAAATTTTATTAGTGCCATATGGTATGCATTTTGTCATGACTTACTTTATAGTGTTACTTTTTAGGAATTTTCACATAGTTTCGAGTGAAGCAGGGTTTTGCAGATATTACCTTTCAACTTTACTGTGTTGTCTCAAATGATGGAAGTAGTATTTTGAAAGATGCAATGTAATGTGAGGACATTTCGTATGTATGATCCTCCTCTGGGACCGAACCCGGGACTGATTTCACTGTAGACGAATGCGCTACCCACTTGGATATCCTGAAGATCGTCTTGTAGAATAGCTCACTTGATGATCTGATTCAGTTAATAATGATATACATTTTTAAGTAATCATTTTACGAAAAATAAAGAAAAAGAATGTGAGAATGTACTTATAGCCTACATACCAGGTATTGAATATTTTATTTATAAGTTAGTTCAGTTGATCTCGTCTTTGTGTCTGTGGTTTTCGAAGTACGGCGGCTATTATACTGAAGTTTTTTGTGTCTTTCATCTTGTTTGTTTACTATTGTATGGTGTAGCCAACTGATTTAGTTAAATTGATAGAAGAATTGTCCAAGAGCTCTTAAAGTATCATTCAAATGTATTTACATGCGTAAACTGAATCTTGTTATAGTCAAATTATTCAGTAATATCTTGGTTTTGTTAATTATGTGTTTAATACTTTGTGCGGTATATATATTACAAAAGTTTCATCTGTTAGATATTAATTCATTTTCTCTTATGTAGATTCAGGGGATTTCTACTGATTATTAAGATGATAGCTGTTGCTTTCTTTATCGAAATTTATCGCTGTTTCTGATACTAATAGAAGTTTTAGTTTGTGGAATGCAATCAAAGGCCTCGTAAATATCTATCTGAAAACATCTGGAGTTTGCAGTCCCTACAAAAGCTATCGATTGCCTTGTGATGATAAGGTTATATTTGGAAAACAAATTAAATTATAACTGAATATGTATTTGTACATTCTTGCACCACGTACAGTAGACTCCATATTATCCGAGCAGATTAGAACAGGTAAGTCATCGTATAATCCGCAACATGAAAGAAGGGTTGGGAAATGTTACCAAATAGTTTATTTCATAACATTATATCAATAATAATGGTGGTAAAAGGTGTGACTAAACGTGATTGTGTGAATAACTGTGTTTTAATCTTGTTAATGAGCAAGCTGTGTTTTTAATGAAACTGAATCTGTGTGATTGTATGTAATTTTCTGCCTGGAACATCTCTTTAACAACCCCTTTAATGATACAAATAATCCCAATCATGCTCCAGCGGCTCCCCGTTAGTCTGTGGACAATCGTGAGCCCTCCGCAATTAAATCTTTCTAAACTTTTCTTGGCTGCCGCTAATGGAGCATCATTAAACGCCGCTGCAACCCAGATGTCGCATCCCAAACTGGAGCAAACACCATCTCCACTAAAAATGATCACTAATTCAACCGGTCGCCGCCACCCCCATTCCCCTGCCAAGGAAAGTTAGTTGGCGTAATACGACCTCTGGCTTAAAAACCGCACACACGCATGTACGCTCTTTTCTCCTCCTGTGCCTGTTGACCTCTCTAAGACTGGGTCGAGAGGATAGCGTTTCCTCTCTCTCCCACACCTTCCCCTACGCCGCCCACTCCACCTCCATACAAGTTCCCATTCATGCTTTGAATCCTCCGGTCACATCGCTCGCTCGCGGGCAATCCCTTCCTTCCTTCACATCCTCCTTTTCGCCTCATCCACGCTGGCTGCGTGACCTCTCCCCGAGCATGTTTGGCGCTTCCCTACCGGTTGCCATGATCGATGGTTTGCGTTAATGCATCGAAACTCACCAGATACTCTCGATTATTTTGAAGTTCTCGAAAAATGTTCCATTGCTATAGAATTATGTCATTAAGTAAGGATTATTTTCGCTATCGAGTCACTAGCCCACAGTCATGTAATATTTCGATTTTATTAATCACTGAGTGATCGAATATCTATATACTTACGAAATATAATTAATCGTGTTATATTTTTTAAGTTAAAAATCATATCCATGGTATATTATGCTAATCATCAAACTGAAATGATGAATTTATATTTATTTTGTACATGTATCCATTCATTGAATAATTATGTTTTAAAAGAAAAGTCTATCGCTAAGATGGTATCTATATTATGGAGCGTTCGATCTATCGAGGTAATCGAACCAAATATCCATGGCATCCGTTTTATTCTTATACATTTGGATATTAAAGGAAGAATTTTATCAGAATGATTACTTTTTGTAATAGTTACTTTTTAATTCTTTTAGCATTGATTAAAATTAATTGCTAAGATTATGTTGATTCACATGAATGTTATGCTTAGGGCTTCGTTGGAATCATTTCCTTGGTGGGTTAATTTGCGTAGATTCTTTCCATATGTCACTCTTCTAATTATTTAGCCATGGAAATGGACTTGATTTTGAACTTTATCGATTCAGCTGAAATTGCAAAAGACAAACTATGATTACAGTTTACCGAAATGTTTTCTTTATGAACGAGTATTTTTATAGTGCTGGTCGAAAATCAAGTTTGTAATCTGCTTTTAATCAGATGCAGCGTCAAACCCTTTCATTTTGCGATCAGCGGTTAGCGTTTGAAAGAAAAAGTTGTGAAAAAAATCTTCGTTAGAAGTTGGTTGGCGGGGGCATTCGTCTGCCGAGACATCTCTACATATTGGTTTTGGTATAAGCCGAGATATTTTTGACTTGCACGGAAATCCGTAGGAGCGCATCGCCCACGAACATCTTGGCTTCTCCGCTTTCAATGCGTCAACTCAAGAGTTCAATTCGTTCTGCGGGGACATTGAATGGAGAGGACCTCCTTTATTTCCACTTATTCGCCCTTATCTATCTTCCCTCTCTCTCTCTCCGTCCGCCCCCTCAACGGCTCAATATGTCGTAACGGATATCGCGTCGCGCCGGCTTTTCCTTCTCACCCATTTTTATTCCCCTTATCTCTTCCGGCGCGGAGTACAACAGGTGGGTGTGGGTGGAAGCGTAGGCTGTTGCCTTCTGCTGCAGATAACGTGCCAATACGGAGGATGGGAATTTCGGATTACCCTTTGCCCATTTTTTTTACGTTGTTTTCGTCTTTATTCAACGCGTCCCGAGCAAATTTACGTGGACGAAAATTTCTGTATGTGATCCGCTATAATGTTGTTGATTAAAATTTCTCACGTTTGTTTCGTTTGCTTAGTGGAGTATTCACTGTATGGCACGGTACTTAAATTTGTTTCTAACGTCTACTTAAATTTGTTTCTCAATTAAATTGCAGGTTATTCTTAACTGCGGAATGGATGTGGTATAAAACTATTTACACTGTTAAGAACTTTACAGCTTAACCGTCACACACGTTGTTTGTTTACATCCATGACGCATTGAAGCTAACCCCAAGGTTAAAGCTAATCAATTTGAGCCTCTCTCAATTTGGTAGTTGAGTTAACCATCAGTTTAGCTACCAGTTAAAGCTAAACTATAGATTATAATACGGTTTGCTAGTTAATCTTAAGGTTGAAGTTAAGCTCCTCGCTAACTATGAAGTATTTACCGTAAGGATGTTATGAAACCTACTAGTTAAATTAATGCTGTGGCGAATATTATCGGCTTACGTTGAGCTTCTGCAAGCTTTAGGGGAAATTTGGTTTCGTGAAGTTATGTTCGTGAAGATGACGGTGCGCGTCGAAACCGGTCGTGTGTTCAGTTAAATTGTGGAATTCTACCCAGATATTTTATTCCCTATGCTTTGCAGTTTCTTCCAGTATAAATTTATCAGTTGTATAAAATTTTCTCTATTTCACTACGTTTTTTCTCTTAAATATGATACGATGAAATAATCTACATATAATTATCCGGTCATTTATCGCCATTTCTTCAAGGTACGGATTAATAAATCGCATTTTAATTCCTATTATTAGAGAATAAGCTCGTACTTGATAATGGCTTCGAATGAAACCGATGGGATTACTTCAATTGTCCGTTTGTTTTCGTTTAGGTGTATGAATATTTATTCTTGGGTACTACCTAGAATTCAGCAAAGTGTCCTTGTAGAAATTTACTTTGTCACGTGTTATATATGTACGTTATTATGTGCTAAAATGCATTTCTGTGTTCTAAAATATCAAAATTATTAGTTATAATGCTGCAGAGAAAGTGAATCGTTTCAAAATATTAACTCACTCTTTCGGATGCGTAATTATTGGTGAAGAACATGACGTATTATTTCTCTGTTAGTCTTCTTCATGCATTACTAAGGATTTGATAATAATAAAAATTGATAGCTAACTATCAAGAATTTCAGGAAGTACTAAAGTCCGAGAGTATGAAAATCAGCGATGCATGCCGCATTACAAAGATTGCGGGAGGACTCGCTGCATTGTGAGCTTCCCGATTCGATCCGTTGGAATTCCTCCCTCCGATTGGAATCGACTTATGATTCGTTCCACAATTTTGAGATTCGCCGAGTCCCCCATTCTTCGAAAGCCTCATTTTATTCTTTATCTACGTGAAAAGGAAAGAGAAATATTGAAGTAGAGGAACACGGCGACCTGGGGGAAAGTACTTATCTGGAAGAACTCCAGAGGGCGTCTCACGGAATTGCATCGTAGATACATTTTTGCTCCCCATCCAGGAAGTGTAACTAGAGCAGGGGAGATGGATGTGCAAGCGAAGGAAAAACAGAGGGAAAATTTTGCAACTTGAAGGAAAAATAGTTGACATAATCAGATGAGCTGCAATGCGACAGAGGGAAAATTTTTCAAAATAAATTTTCCTCGGAATGTCATGTATCAAGGGAGAATAGTAAGGGGCATACCTTACGTGCAGAAATCGCCTGAAAATATATTGCTTCTTTTTTTTCCAAAATTTTCAAGTACTCAGTTCTCCTGAGTGATACTCGGGAATTATTTTCGAAAGTGGTGGTTTAAAATGATTCAATTAAAATTGATCAGTAGAAAGGGTCAGTAACTTATTGTTACACATCACTCGCATTATTACCTATTAATGCGTTTATTTTTAACTATAAATTATTGCTAGTCAATAAAAATTATGAAATAAAAAGACCTTTCCTTTTGTAGGAAAGGGAAATTTCAATACGTTTCTGGAATTACCTGAAGAATAAAGTTTTTACCGATAATGATCTACAAATGCATGATAGCGTGATGATAAAAATAGTATTATTAGTGTTTAAAGATATCTAAAATTTGTGTTTTTATGTACCTTCAAACGACTGATGAATCCTTTTTCATTTTCATGCATAAAAGACTGCGTAATTGATGCTCAGATTTTTTTCTTAGTACGTCCTGGATGTGTCAGTAGAAGACGCGGAATGTAAGCGAATCAAGAAATATAGTAGTAAGACTAGGGTGTTGGAATTTTTCATTTATCGATTTTTGTAAAAGTGCATAACCGTTTCTCTTGCTCACTCGCTTAAGACCATACTTTTTCGTAACCAAAGATAAGTTTTGATTTGTATTTAACTTTTATCGCCTCGCTATAATTCTTGGAAAGCAATGTGAGGTTTCGCAACGTAATCGTGATTATACGCATCAGTTAGGTACTGACTTTCTTTCCACGATCGTGCTTCACCTCAAATCTCCGAAGCAATAAATACGGATATAACCCGTGAAAGAGCGTTTCTGTGGATTTCCGTCATTCCATTTTATGGGTCCCGGTTCGAAACTATGCCATTTTACTCTTTATTTCTACCTATCCACTTGTCGTGAGGATAGTACGCGAGCGTTACAACACTCCATTCCCTCGTCTTATTGCATCCAATTCTATCCCCGGGCGTAGAATGTTGCAGTGTTTTTCTCCCTCTCTCTCACCAATATTTTTCATGTTCTTATTTCTGCTATCGAGTTACTTTTCCGCGCAGGAATGATGTAGTTTTTACGACTATTCTTTAATAGTCTCTTATTGTTTTCCGAATGTCAAACATTTCATAAAGGTATCGATCTTGGAGAAAATCGCAATTTATTATCTTCGTGCATATTATTTTTCTATTTATTGTATTTACTATCATTGACTATCATAGCTCTATTATTGCATGGCGATAATATGGCGTTTTCTCTCTCAGGAATTTAATTGTTGCTCGTACAAGAAATTTCTATTAAGAATTTAAAATCAATGTACTCGTAATTTTCATAGAAATGTTTTACTTTGCTACCGGTTTCGTCCTATCCCCCAAATTTCAGTGGAAATAGAAAATTTGCAGTAATTACGAATTTATATACATAGATTTAAAACTTTTGTCTTGGTATTCAACGAGCTATCGGCGAATAATAGTGATAACATTCGCAGTGCTAAAATAATCTACATATACGTTTCTGCTCCTCTAACTACATTTCGATGTTGATTGGGACCACGTTCATGGAGTATTATGTCGCGATAGATTATCCTTTAATTGATATTCCGAAAGCTGGATTTTGTATGCTGCACTTATTTGAATATCATCATAATTTTACTAATTTAGATTTAACATGTTTATGTCTTTTCTCTTCTATTTTTACCAAGCATTATATTGGCTAAAAACTAAGTATGATCAGGAATAATCTTTCCCTTCTTTACCCTTTCTATCCTCTTTTTACCCTTCTCTTCAACGCGTGATTCAATGGAAGAAAGGTACTTTCGCACCTTCTGTCGCTTCGGCATAAACCTAAAATTTCCTCGGTTGCATCAGAGGTGTCGAGGGACCTTTACAGCGTGAGTTTGGGACCATATCCTTTTCCTCGGTAAAAAGGTGAACATAACCTCGAAATGGTGGGAACATTGAATCGTGCATCGATTTTTCTCGATCCGTGAGAATGGCGTCTTTGGAGGCGACGTTGGGGAAAATTGAGCGTTTGATGGATGGGCGAAGCGTTTATCTAACGGCATGTCGAGTCATAAGGCATTCAAGTGTCGAGTATTGTTTTTGCGTGAGCTGCCCTCACAAGTGGTTCCGCAAAGAAATATTGTGTTTATGATTTTCATCTACCTGTTCAAAATTGGCCTGTTTTTCTCCATAATGCTATATGAGGGTGAAAGTTTCGATCTGCATATCCTCCGCAAATTTGTTCTTTCACATTTAGAAATCACTCGCGAAAGTTCATCAAATGCAATAACAAATTCCAAACATATGATACTAACTTTTATGAGAAAAGGAGAATTTGTCGCAATGTCACTGCCGAATCGGTTGATAATTCGACTTAGGTAAATAATTAATCGTCTTCTTGTTATTTTTATAAGTTTGCAAAATTTATCTGGGGTATCCTGAGAGATTACGAAAGCAGGTCATTCGCCAAATCGAGATCGAAAAATTTCGGAACTTTTGCTCCAGTCTTTTTTTATTCATCGGGTTTTAAAATATTTTAGTGCGACTTTCCCGTTGTAGAGAATATGCGAAAGTATTTTTGCAAGATTATGTTCATGTTGAAAGTTGTCTTTTTCCAGGAACTTTCAGAACACCGGTTGAGGTATTAACGATCAACAAGATAAGTAATTAATCATTAAAATCAAGATATAACCAGATTTTCCAGAAATTAATGATTAATGATTTAAATTCTGCATTTTTATTAAACCTACTCGATTCATTTAATTTTTCATGCCATGTTAGTCTTACATTATCAAATTTAAATTCTCCCTAAATTGAAAATTTCGAATTAATTTAAATCATTCACCAGTGAAAAAGCATCTCGGTGGTTGAAGTTTACGAAATAATTCTTTGGGTCAGTATAATTATATTTAAGGTGGCTACAGAAAACAAACAAATTTTATAGTGGTAATATTATATAGTATTTTATATATTTTTGGAAATAGCTAAAAATTAATTTTCACAACTATTTCATGCCGATTTATACGTCAAACGACTTAAATGTCACCACAGGAGTGGGTAGAAATTTTATTTTCGTTCGCGTCGGCATCGCAACGCAATTGGAAGGCAGACTACGATGACGTAAGAGCCTTTGCATAAAAAAGCTGAACGTGATAAAGGTATCTATTCCTCCTCCACTAAAATCCCTGATTTTCTCTTCGGTGGACTACAGAAGAACCGCCCACACTCAGCGTCCGCACTCCCACACTGGTAATCTCGTTTCGCAGTGGATGGACGCCTACGTCGGTAGCGCCATCTTTCAGACCGCGGAAGAAAAGGAGCGGTTTCGAAGCGGATCGAATGTATTGAAGAAAAAGGGGTGCACTTTCTCTTTGCAACTTCTCGCTGTTCATTTGAATGCGGGGTAGGTATTCACTCGGAAGAACCGACATTGTGTATGTAAATAGAGGGCGTTCTTTTTATTTAAATAATTCTCTGCGATTAAGTGCGTCATTGCGGAGGAATGGAGATTTTTCACAATACGTGTGTGTATTTTATACTCTCCAGCGCATCTGCAGAAGATTTATCTGGTTCGAACCCGGAAACACTCTTTTCTTTTATCGATATGCTACCTTCATGGTTATTCTAACAGATTTGACATGTTTATTTTTAAATTGTAACAAATGTTTCTGAAAATTAGATGCTATTATTTGGAGACGGTTTTTTGAAGGCATTTTACGGAGCAGATATTACGTAAATGGTAAACGTTCTGGTAAACATTAAAATGCGATGAAACTCGAAATTTTGAGGCATTCAAGCATGTTTTCATTTTATTATACTAGTAGATTGTTTCTTAATTAAAAATTATATATATTATATACTATGAAATTCTAGCTGTATAAAATTCCTGATTGTTGCGTTTTAATGATTTGCTATCTATTTATTGATTAAATTCGGTCTTAAGTAATTTCGTTATCTAATTAGTTTGATGCGGCAACATTTCTTAAGTTGCAAAGTGAATTTAATCGTATTTTCCTTTCATTATTTATTATAACAAGTAGAGAAAAATCAAAACCATCGACCTAGCATTGTTTCTGCATGCGTTAGAATGACTCACAGAGTAGACCTAGTAGTCAGTTAGATTTAGCTAATGGTCCAATTACATCCGTTGGATTATTGAATTTGAATGAAGATATCCTCGAGAAAAATAAGGCATTCTTTGCGGTCATTACATAATCGTAATCACGACACTCAACACATAAGACCTTCATTTGTGATTTCAACATCATAAGCGAAGTTTCAGTATTTCACGATAATGTAAACAATTAAAAGATAAAGTGAGATAAATTTAGAAGGTATCTTCGAGTGGCTAAATGCTTTTCTTGAAGGTATACACCTCGAGTGGCACTTGCGAACGAAGATAAAATTTTACCCTAGTTTTCCATTAACACATTTCGATTTGATTTGAAATTTTATCAGAAGCGTATTTTGTAAACATATCTCTTTAAGTACACGTATTATACCGTGTCTCATTTCATTAGTAAGGGTAGTTGTATAGCAGAAAGGTAGTTATGTGAAACGAGATGAAAGATAAGTGTATTAGTGGATACATGGATTGCCATCTTTAACATGAAGTCTTGATACTGCCTCAGTCAGACTTCTTACCTGCGAAATTTCCAAAGTAATTAATTTACAGCTGATTGATATTATGATTTAGATAACAAGGTTGTTAACTGTTTTTATTCTCAGATACGCTAAGTAGCCTTAACTCATGTTCATTCAAATCAAGATTTCAGTCCGTGATTTAATAAGTGTCATTTAGCTTTTTTAGATACCAGAGAACTGATACTTTAAAAATTATTGTTTCGATTATTAACATAGAGAAAAAATCATCAAACATATTTTAAAATCACATTTTATAGCTTCAGTCTTCTTTGGAAAACAAAAAAGTTACAGGACGCTTATAATATGATAGAATTTCTCAAACGCAACAATGATTATCTCAACAATAGAAATTTGCAGATAAACGATGATCGCAGTCGTGATAAGGACAACGTCATTAGTAAGAATTCATACTTCTACTTACGTTTGGCTCTTAAAAACAAAAATAGTTTTCCTTGTAAGAAGTATCCCTCTGTCGATTAAGAAAAAAATCCGTAAGTAGTATATAATGAAATGAAAAATGGTTCATGCTTTCGGAATAACTTCATTTTATTTGAGCATGGATTTACAAGCCATGTTTATACTTCTTCTTGTGAGTAAATTCAGTTACACTTCATTATATGGGTTTTCAGCCTTTTCGCGTGAAAGGACCCCTACCGTTACAGTTAACACCCGCAGCCCACCAACTGTGGCTAATTCGGTCCGTGTAATGAATTTTATGCCATGAAATATGACCTACTGACGCATATCGTCAGAAGATTGTGCACCGAGAAAGGAATGGAAAAGATAGAAAGATAATAAGTATCAAAGCTAGTAAAGTGAGTGACTCGGACCGTTTTGTCACTCTCAGTATTTTTCAATCGTTCTTCTATTCTTGATTATCACTGGGAGTTTAATTTAGATCTTTGAAAATTAGGAAAAGAATTTAGTTTTTTATTCAGTATTACTGGAGTGATACAAACAAACAATTATCCTTTTACCTTTATAAGTCCACTTTTTTTCTAGATAATCGTAATTCAGTTTCTTGCAGAAAACTCCAAGCTCTAACATTTTCCCTCAAGGTTTAACGTGATCTTTGCTTTAAAGTGTCTTTAATATTCATAGATTCTTTTCGAATATTTATTTGAGTAATTTCTATTTATAGTGACCATAATTATAAATTAAACTGTCTTTGAAATTTATAAGCGTATTTTTTTATCTTATGTTTCTGAAATGCTTCAATGCGCGTTCATTGAAACAGGTTATTGTTCCTACTGGAGTCAGTTATATCTGCAACTCAACTATAGAAACTACAGTAGCTAGTTCAGCAATAAAAATGCTATCGCTTGTATGATATAATTTGTTTTTAGTAGTGTGTTATATATATGCAAATAATAATGTATTGTATATTGAAAATAAAAGGTTGTTAATTTCAGACTGAAAAAGACGTGAAATGCGTCGTGTCAACACGCCCATATATCGACCCCATTTTTCCGTTTCCAAATTTTCTTTAATTACACTACAAGATTCTTCAATTTAACTGTGGGAGGTTTGAGTGCTCCAAAGTCGTTCGAGTGGGAGATAAAATAAATGGGAATGAATCATTCATTTCTTCCTTATTATTTTTATCTTTGACTTTTCGGCGTTTTTTTGGCCTATTTCCGTACAACAAATTTGGTGCTTTTGCTACATTACGAGCGAACATTGTGTATTCGTTAATTTCCGTGCACTTTTGATGTTATTTGCCGTATGAGTTTTATTATTCATTTTCATTAGCTCATCTTCAGGGTTGAGAACGGTTGTGTGGTATCGGATTTGTCTCTTTGTGGTTATGAAGAAGTTTTTGTAATCCAAGGAAGGTACGAGAAAACGTTTATAGCTACATTTTAACCCTTAATTACTCGCGTGTGGTCCTGGACCCCAAACGTTATCTTTTGTCCATATCATAAAAATTACGACTTCTATTCATTCTTAAAAAATTTCAGAGATCCTAGTGATCATAGTTTTTATGACTCTTCGTATACCAGGCTAGATTATCCAGGGTAAATTATCTTTCTAGTGAAGTAATGAAGATTGCTTTAGAAAATGCATCACACTCACTTTTCATTGTACAATTCGTTTGCTTCTTAGGTTTACCTGCTGAAGATGTATTCAGCTACATCTTTCAGTAGATTGTTTGTTCTGCCGGCGTTAGAGGTATTGAGCATTCTGTCGTAAGGTAATGATTAAGATATGCAAGTAAGAAATTTTCCGAGGCCCAACAAATTACGCAATACTATGCATTGCGAAAAGTTGCTCAATCTCCGATTTCCACGAAGCTTATGACGGAGAAAGTGGCGGAGTCTTTTCTTTTTTCCTCTTCAAGGGGTTGAGCGAAAAAAGAAGGGTTTGGGCGTGTCCAAGGGTGGGAGTGAGGGGATGGTATTTGGTGAGCAGAGGGTGCGGTGAGGAGATTGTGCGTGGCGTGTGGGTGGTCCGAACTCTGGAATGTTGTGGCTATGACGCGCATTGGGGTGCAGTGAGTAGGGGGAGGCGGCCGCATCCATGTGGCTGTGTGGAGGGAGTGCGGTCGGTAAAAGAGAGCAAATTGGTAAATGCGTCCCTCTCGACGCCTACGTTGTTTCAAATTAACGTCGTATTATCGTAGTTTCCGACGTGTTTTTCTTAGAGATTTTCTTTTGTCTGCGGATTAGCTCCCCGCCTGGATTTGCGCGAGATTGGTTTTAAGTTTTTCCCTTACATTTCCTTATTAAGTATCTTAAATTTCCCTAATGCTTGGTAGTTGAATTGCTTTCTTCTCTCTGGAGATACTTTCCACGATGTTACGTCTTTGTGGATAAGAAATATTCATTTTCTATTTCATTTATAGTGGCACGTATTCAATTGGCAAGCTTAACATTGATTTGAATGGGAAAATAATATGTTGATTGCATTTAAAATAACCCTTAAATGACATTATCCTTACAGTAATGTCATTGATTATTTCTTTGGTTCGATAACCCGGGACATACATTATTTTAAAATGAACCATATGTTGAAAGGAATAAGAAACACTTATACACGTTACCACAGGATAATTTAATGAAACGACCTAGGTTTCGACGCGTCGCGTCATCGTCAGGTACAAGAAACATTACATTTCATTAAATTATCTTGTGGTAACGTGTACAAGTGTTTCTTATTCCTTTCATCATGAATAGCTACCACAAAGTCGAGGCTGAAGTAGTGGATTTTGTTGAACCATACGTCTTTGTTTATTATGTTAATTGATATCATCATTCTCTTTCATAAAGAAAATTTTATCTTCTACTTTGTATTAAATTATTATATACGCAAAAAATTGCATTTTACATCTCCATAATTTGAAAAAATATGTTCGTGTTTTAATTTTGCTGTTTACGGCCTTCAGTAACTAGAACAACTAAAATAGCGAAGCTGATGAAGAAAGAAGTAGAAAAGGAATAAATCTTTTTCTTGGTTTCTTAATTTTGTTTGTTTTTTACTGAACTTTTAATACTTTAGCATGAAGTTATTGCTTTGTTGAGTATTTTGTTTTTAAATTATAATCAGATATTTGTGTTATTGTGGGATAAACTTCTATATATACTGATGGTTACCTATCCTGCGAATAGTTCCTTCGTAATGTACCACCTGATTTAGAAGGAGATTGATTTATTTTATAATTTTTAGCATCAGGATAAGCTTACGCACATTAGGCCTACGAAGACATTGAATAAATGAAGAAAATCCAAGCTCGTATGACACGATTAGATGAAATCTTTTCCTTTGTATGTTATTATTTATTGTTGGCTTTGCGAAATTTGTATCAAGCCGGCGTTCGGGTCTGTGAGCATCCATCTATTACGTCGTTTCCTTCCAGAGTGGGAAAATCGAAAATTTCGCCACGCATGCATGAGTTCGTGCACAGTCCAGTGAAGGGAATTGATAGATAACGCATGGTCTGGCGCCTAGATGGCTCGTCGTGACGCCATAGTCGCTCCTCGTGACGTCAGTGAAGGATTAAGCACTCTTCCATTGCCACAGCATTTACTCTTTTTTTAAGAGGATCTCCACGGATAGTGGGCGGATCTCCGTGCCGTTTTTTACCCTCTTCTTTCCTCCATTCAATTTTCTCCTTCACCTAATTTGCCGCCGTTTTATTATCTTCTCCAAACCTCGTCCCCGCACTTACATATGTTTTCGCGCCACTCAATAACCCGGACAAGTTTATTTTTAGCGTACAAATTTCGATTCTGCCAGCGGAGAAGAGTAATGGGACTCTTTTGCGCCTCCAATGCGCAATCGATGCCATTCTTTCGCGTCTAGTTCGGTTTTATGACGTTGTTAGGTGAATAAACAGAATGGGGTCTTATTGAGTGACCATACGCCAGCTTACATTACTTAAAAGCTCTATGAATTCGCTTTGTGACGACAGATACGTAAATAAACATCGATGCCGGAATACATTTTCCGAACCTCTTTTGTTAGAATTTTTGAAGGGTTTTCTATGCAGTGTTTGTGTTATAATGATGGATAGAGCATTAAAATAATGTTGTTATCCGAAATGTGTCGAGTCCGCTCCTAATATAGAAATAAAATCATAAATAACTATATCATAGTACATATCATTGCTTACCTAGTTCGTATATAGCCAGATAATTAAGAACGTCTCCAATTGGATAATACTTTTTACTTTTGCCTTCATATACTACACTTTTCATGATGAATTTTCGGTGAAGTTTTCAATTTATTTCAAAAAATTTATTAGAATAACATAATTATGATTAGGGAAAGGAGGGCAGACGTAGTATTAAAGATAGAAAGGTGTGTGATTTATTAGTAGCAGTATTTGAAATAAAATTAAGAGAGGAATATCCGTGAAAGAAATGGAGCTTTTTTTATATCTTAGATTTGGAAAGATAAGCAGTATCTTGTAGTTTTCACTGGAAATATTTGCTTTGGATATCGGAAAATTTCATTTGAGTCAGTCTGAATTCAGCAAGGTATTGAAGATCAATGTAAAGTGTGTGTTTCACTCATGCCGTGTTTCATCGGTAGGGTTTACAGCGATTCTCGATCTTTTCATTTACAATAAATTATTTACCGGTCACCATTTCCAAGCTTAAAAATAATTCTATAAATAATAGTATGATGTATTGAGTTATTCGATATTTTTTGTATTTCTTTTAAACTTAGAATGCTTTTAATTTCGCAATTCGCTTGTTCATAATCAATCATCCCTTACGTAAAACTTACCGTATGGTGCAAAAGATCTGTTGAATGGCCAAATACCATTCAGGCCACAGCATCATTGAGGGGATACAGCGGATAAGGCCACGAGAATTCAAATTAAATACATGTGTAAAGCCTCAAGACTATTGTTAATATAGCTGAAGCCGCTCTCTTGAACGCTTTTTAATCCTCTTAATTTTACGAAACCGCTTATCTTGAGTGGGTTAATTTCAGCTCCTACTCAAGTAAAAAGATTTTCGAGGCGGGCGGATAACATTTTATTTTCTTTCAAACTCATCTTTGAAAACTTTTTGCGTTTATTATGCTTGGATTTTGCATGTCGCTCTAGAAGATGCTGTGTAATTACTTCGCCAGAGAGATAAGTTTGAATCGCTATGGAAGATGTTGTCGTGGCAGCTTATTTTTCTTGGAGTTTGCATTCGTCCTCCTTACTTTGGAAGACGTTGGACTGTCTCTGATGGAACGTTCTCTATGCGGGCTTCAAGGGGAGGAAGGAAAGGGCCAAAGTGAGGATAGAAACTCATAGTAATTACCGCGGGAGGAGAGGGCTTTAGACGAGGTGTGTGGGTGTGGACCCATCTGGGAGAGAGACGGTTCAGTAGTGGGTTTATTTTTTTCTGCAAGACAATCCTACGCTCCGGACGACGTCAATGCCGCTTCTTTTCACGTTATTCTATCCTTTTTCACTCTTTCATACGTTTTTTCTATTTCACCCCCTTTCACATTCATGCATCCATGATCCTATTTTTCTCTGCCCCTTATCTTTATGTACAATTTAACTTTGCAAGACTTCAGTTTCTGATTATTCATTATTTAGTAAGTCTATCACTCAGCGCTGCATTGATATTTTGGTTTTCGTCAATTTCTGATAGTTTCTCTCCTTTATTCGCTGTCACGTCCTTCACATCTCATTTCCCCCAATCATTTAATCAATCATCATTTCATTATTCTTTTACTTTACTTAATTTTATTTTCACTTCTGTAATTGGTTTAACTTTTTTACTTCGTTTCTTTATTCTTCGATTAACTTCTGTACCTTGTTTCACTTCGGTACGTCGTTTATCTTGTGTGCTCTTTCAAACTCTCCCATAATTCCATTTTATGCTTTTTTATTACTTTTTCCGGAATCAAATACTCGATTCTGTTTACAAATGATTATCTTCCATCATTTTCATTTTGTTTACTTCACTCGTCCCTCACTTTCTACCACTCTATTCTCATCCACTTTTTATATTTCTCTTTATCTTCATTCACTTCTTTCTGTACTTTATCTTTTTAAGCCCCCTTTCATCTGTTTTTCTTTTGCTCTTTCTCGTTCACTTTACCTTGTTCCATCCATCGCCTCTTTCTCAACCCTAATTCAATATCATCTCTTTTCTTCCATCTTGTTACCTTTTCCCTTCTTCACCGCTTATTTTCTCCATTTTAACACCCACTCCATCCACCTCCGCCTCCACCTTTCACCCCTTTTTCCTCCTCCCCCGTTGCGTGGGGATGACTGAATGAGGTTCTTTGCATCACTATAGTTGCCATGACTACGGAGATGAGACGAGTGGCGATGGTGGCGCCTCACTTGTGGGCATACGGCGCCGTCTATCCCCGCTCCGGGGGTGGGAATGGGGGTGCGCGTGGGCGGCGTCGGGGGTGTGGGTGTATGTCTCCCTTCACATCTAGAGCTTGGTATCTCCGGAGAATATTTCGCCCACGTATTTTCCCTCGCTCTCTCCGCAGACTTGGATGTCAGCTTTTGTTTATTCTCGTATTAAAGCTAATCCTGGAGAGTATTACGGCGTGGTCCTTGCTCATGCTCGCATTCTGCTTCAATTGAATGCGAAGGACTTTGTGCGAGGCTGAAGGATTTGACGTACGGTTCCACTCACATGTCTCCCATCTCCAGTTCCCACGTTCGCTAGGATTGAGACTATGTTTTCCGTGATGAGTGCCCTCGAATGCGGTCTGGAACTTCCATTTCCAATGGATTCATAGCTTTGCTCGGCGGCTTGGTTCCGATATCCAGAGGCCATCATTGCCTAGTTTTTTGTTATTTAAGAGCTCTACAGCTTCGATGTACTCCACTTTCTCCAAAGCCTCATGGATTTCGTAGTTAGTTACATTGTTACTTCTTTCAAGGACTAGGTAATCGATAAAGTATGTATGCCATTTCGGCATATTGGTTTCATTACAGTTATCTCGTTCTGTTTATTTGTGTAAATATTCAGAGTTGTTTTACCTGCGCATTGAATTTCACTTGGGTGTCCAATTATTATACTAGACTAGTGCGGAAATCGCGCTAAAATTAAAGGTCTGAGATCAGCTATAACGTAATGAGAAATTTAGACCAAAGGCGACGGAATCTTGTGGTGGATTTTTCTTCGCTGTGATAGAATATCGTAATAAGGTTTTAATGAAGTTTTAAGTGATTAGCCTAGCTCTCATTTGATGCTGCTAGTTGCCCTGAAAGATTAAAGCTCCTGCAATGTAGTAACTAATTGTAATTTTTATACTTCTCAACTACAAGCCATTTGATTTTCTAAGGAAATGGTAAATTTGCAACTCATGAAACCCGAATTTGCTTTTAGAATTTGATAAGAAAGGTTTTTCTCGAAAAAATTTAGTTCTTTGTTGTTCTTAATTATAATTAATAAATCAATATATATATATATGTATATCAAATAAGTTTTACGTAATTCATTACTTTTAAAACACCTCTTATGTAAGAATTCTAAATGTGAATTTCAGTGAGATATAACGAGGTACTCTTGGGAGTAAATCATGGATTTAAGTTAATGTATGATATTTCAATACTGGTGTTGTGTTATTTGAATTCTGATAAGAATATGATCAACTTATTTTCGAATTTCGTATTTTTGCGAATCTATCGTAAATTCTTCATCAATCTTGTTATTTATAAGCCTCTATAGGCCATGGTTTTCGGGAAAAGGACGGGTAAATGAAGTGTTAAGGCTATAATTTATATCTAAAAGCGGAAGATGATTTGCGGCGAGTCAGTCACTTCACAGGAGATGGATTAAAACACCCACATACACTCTGATATTGCGTCCCTAACATCCTGTTAGCTTATAAAGAGAATCACGAGAGAGTTCGCTTCTGTAGAACCCATAAAGGATTACGTCTACCCCATAAATTACAACGAGGCGAGGAAAAATGTCACCCAATATCCCATCCCTTTCTATCTTCCGCGGCAATTTCTAACGGATTAGCGACGGGAGGTTTGAGGAGCGGTGCATCCTGCCCTTGGATCCGAAAGGACGATTTGCATAAAAGTGCGGCGCACGCAGGCGGGGGCGAGTCCAGAGGTGTCGCGGGCGTATGTGGGCATTCTCTCCCACACTTCCGAGGACTTCAATTTCATCAATCGAAGGGATTGACTCGGTTACCTACTGCCGAGTCCGGCGTTTTATTCTATTAAGGCTCTTTGTCTCTCGCATCGCGTTGGAATTGCCTTTTCAACGCCTATCAATTGGGTAGGGAAAGCGGTTATGTCGTCGTCTTGTCCCATTATGACTGGAAGGTTTATCGAAAGAGAATGATAATGGATGGCGAGGAAGTGTTTTATTTATGAAGTAGCCGAGGGTTTCACTTCATTAGAAGGGTTCTCACTGAACAGTAGCATTCTGGTTTGTATGGAAGGCAGAAAGTTCGATTAAAAATGTCGAGCTTCAAGCATAATTCTGAGTTGAATGTCTTCAGGATTAGTAACATTATCCTATTAATCGCAAATAAATTGCCTAGTCGGAAACTTGTATACGAAACTTGGTTTTTTGATTCGGAAACTTCATATATGCTAAATTTTGGAAGATTCTTAAGCTTGAACGCTTCTTTCGATTTCTAAAGCTTGAGTAAGTTTCTGAACCTATCCTTGAATAGGTTTTTGAAGCAGCTTTAATCCTTGAATAAGTTTTTCCTGTCGTTTGCTATGATGTCCCACTTCTAACAATTCTAACCTCTCCAGAATTTTTTCCTTTACCCATGTATCGTTAAGTGATATTTATACATTTAAATCTGTCATAAAGGTACGTCATCAAGGAAGACGAAAGAAAGATTGGTATTCTTAAATTATGGTCGAATTTTCATGATATTAGAATTCTCGAAAATATGTAGGAAATTCAGTTCTCGAATTTTAGTTGTGTACCTGAGCTAGGCTGCGAATTTTCTCTTCGATGTTTTGTGATTTGATTATAAATAAAATGTGAATGGATTGCAACTCTAAAACTTTAATTATTCTTCGTTTAATAGCACAGATTCGTCCTCTATTTGAATATTAACAACGTTGTTACTGTGTTGCCGGCGACGTGCCCGAGCGGCTCCTCGCTTTGGGTTCCTAAATACCTTAGCCCATTCCCGGTTTAGGGAAGCTGTGAGTATCATTGCATCTCGTTCCACTGATTACATTGGCAGTTACAGAGTATGTTCAAGTTGATGGAATGGGAATTCCAGTTGCTTAAACCTGTTCCTACTCCGATATCGCCATCTCGCATCCGAATCATCCTCATGTTTTGAATATCTGCGCTTGTTAACGTGGTCACGAAGTTATATTTGCTTTGCCTTCATCCTCAGTCTCGTTTCCCTTTGATATTTTACAACCTATTGCGATGTAAGCTCGCGTTTTAATTCTTCCTCTTCCCTTTTCTTCAATACGGTTTTGCGTCTCTGTCTTCATTCCTAGCGTTCTATGTTTGTTGACGAGTATCTGTGAATAATCAAGTAAAAGTGTCATAAATTCTTCTCAACTTTCCACTTTTAGCTTCTCGCTTTCTTCTTATGACGATATTCCTTTTGCTATGATGTTATCTTCATTTTTCCTTTCCATTCCAAATGTTTTTACATGAATGCATTTCCATAAGCAAATCTCCAAAGAATAAATTAATATCATTATGACATATTGATTGTACAGTATGTACAGTCTTTGGTACTCCTCTAAACAGGAAATCTTATTCTTTAAGCCTGATTACAGAATTTATTGATGAGAATCAGAAGTATTTCTGGTTTCTACAAAAGTTAAAGCATATCTTGCCGTGTAACTTTTGCAATTCTTAAGTACCCAACTTGTAAAGGAGTATAATCATCTAAAAAAGTTGAAAAATATTTTACTGAATAGCGTGAACTTTTCATTAACTTTAGAAATGGTGTTTTTATGAGGTTTTTCTTCTCTGTAGTAATATATTCATACCCTATTTTGATCTCTAATCGAATTTTGAGTAGAATATTACAACATGTTACTTTCATATTCTTAAGTAATAACGTTACAGAATTGACTCGTACAACGAATAAATCAGCAAATAAATGGGAAAACTAAATTATAAACGCAAAGGAAGTTCGATCATGTACTCGTAAGCTGCAAGTTTAAAAGGAATTCGATTCCAGTGTTTGCTAATAGCCTTTGTATTGGCCGAAACCGGTCGTTAAAAAAGAAAAAAAAAACAAAAAAAATGTCTGGGTAATGGGTATGGGTTTATGGTTGATTAAATGAAACTTCTCATGGCGTTAAAAGTACAGCTGAAAAAATCGATTAATATAGTCAAAGTCATTATAATTTCAAGTACATACATGGAAGGCAGTGAAGAAATAATAATTTCGAGTATAAACAGTATATTGTAAGGATATTTTATTCCAATGTCTGAAGGTATATAAACATAAAAGATTTATTAATACCTATTCAACCTGAAACGAATCCTTGAATCGGATTTGAATACTTGTTTTCCCCATTTGCATGATTACCTTTTCCACCTTTGCTTCGATTTATTTACGTGCATATCCCATATTATTACCATGTAATGTCTCCAGGAATTTGGTGGAAGAGAGGCCATTCTGGCCTAACCTCGCCGTAAGAGTGAAATAATAATAATAATTTTATCCACACTGTCCCTTAGGTCATTTTGCGACCTGTGTCGTATCTCACGCGGGGGTATAACGGTATTCCCCACACCTCGCAAAGTGAGAGGGGAAATTGTAGACGAATTAACCAGTCGGCGTCCTTGTCCGTCTCCCAGTTCTTGGCCAAGAGTTTTAGCTGTTATAGGTCACTTCGCTTCCGACTCCTACCCTCTAGCAAGTCACCAATCTTCAGCTGTTATGTGCACTGGTGCGTTGCATCCGTATATATTTCAGGGGTTTCCGCGAATAAATGGACGCTTTATGTGCGTACATGAACGTCTCCTGAGTTCCACTATCTATATCTCTTACTTTTTATCACTAAGCTGCTTTCCAGTATCTGGTCAGCAAGGCAGTTGAAAACCGCTGTTGTCGTCTTCGAATTTTCACCGTGATTTGTAGTTTGATTTTTACGATCGCGGAAGTACACATAAATGCATAAAGGCGATCTGGGATGTTTGAGCATGAGGATATTTTCTCTGAAAGGTTATTAATACATAGGATGTGATTTCTTCGTGAGCCGTCGTTACTTACAAGAAAAACTAGAACGCGCTATAGATATATTTGGTTTCCGTTCGTGTTGTTCCAGTTAATATTTTTATTGGGTTTGTTCGTAATTAGTGAAACATCTTACAAACTCGAGGATTGAAAGAACTTAACAACTTTAAGGCATCCTTTGCTTGAAGGTTATTCTTGTGACTATGGTGATTTGGTGTATATTTAAAAGGAATGGGTTTATTGGGATGGGAATGGGAATGAGATTATTAGCATTAGCTTCCAAAGAAACAATGTGATAAAATGGTTGGAAATCTTCCTTCACCAATTTCCTTTATTACTCCAAGTTTTCGTACTTCGTGTATCATACTTTGAAAATTGATTTGCAAGAAACTGTATATACTATGATAAGGCTATAATTCGTGTGAAGAAGAATTTCTCCATAAAGAAACTGCTGTCATACAATGCATTTATGGTATTGAAGTAACCCTTAATTGGCAATCGTCAAAATGTTGATGTTATTCTTAAAATAGCAAGAAGTAATAGAAATTCGGCAAAAAATAAAAGATTGTTATCCACTCTTATTCGATAAAAACCAAAATGAAGTTTCTACTTTGAATCATATCCCTAATACTTTAAACTTTTAAGCTTTTACGTATTTTAAAGTAACAGTTGTATAGATTAATAGGTCAGACCCGTTTGTCCCAATTATAGGGCTTGGAATCGTCGTGAGTTTACATGCTACTTGCTTGCCTCAGTTGGGGACGATCGGAAATGATGCGCAGTTTTTACTGAGCGCCCCCTGTCGCCATGTCATAACCGGGGCGACTCGACGGCGGTCGCTGGCTTAATCTCGTGATGATTGGGGTGGAAAATGCAATCAAGTGAGATCGAAAGTTACCCCGACATCATTGTAAACCACTGAGTCCAGATTTTCCGGTTCTTTCAGCGTGAAGGCCATCCTAGTTACATGCATGTTGTATTGGGATTTTATATCCACAACAAGGAGGGATTTAATTTTGATAGCTTAGACCGGTGTTGTCTGGTTATTTCGGCCGGAGGGTCGTTTTACAAATTTTATTAACCGCAAAGGCCTGTAAGATATCCATAACTTAGGAAAACTTGGTTTGCGAAAAAAATCGCATAAGTACATACATTTGTAAGTACTCCATATATTCGCGTAATATTTTCAATGGATATTTTTTCTATACATTGTTTAATTCATCGTTTACATGTTATTTCCATCCATTGATTGTTTCTTAAAGAATACACTTATGTTCATATTAGCGAGATAAATACCTCGAAAGTAAAATATATTTATAATCGAAACAGGAATGGATTGGCGATTATGTGTTATATTGAACAAGTTAAATTTATGTTATCGGGGATGTTTTTAAGGTCAAAATGTATTTCGAAAGCTTCTGAGCCTTTTTATTTAAATCTTAAGCTGGCATTATGTTGGAAAAACCTCGTAATTGCCGCATTAATTATCCGGCTAATGTCTTTTTGGTCATCGTATCGTGAATACATCATTTGTGACGTTTAAGCAATTGCATTACCTCCGTTGAGTCATGAGACAGCGATTTTGTTTTCCTTCGTTGGCCTACAGGTTTTGAATTCGTTCATCATCGCTCAGTTTTTAAATCGACTTTCTCCCTCAACCTCTAAGTTTCAGGAACTTAATTTTTTTAGGTAGAATGTAGAAACGGATATGCCGGGCAAGACTTGACTTGTCTTGGAAGGCAAACGAATTAATAACCGCATCATCACGTTGTTAGGAAGGAATGCGATGTTAAAACAACACTCATTCTAACATAACCCCTAACCTCGGTGATTGCAGTTCTAAGAATGGGAAAGGGAGGTTCAAAACGCCTGAAATCTTCGTGGAAGCGCCTCGAGAGCGTCCCGATAAAAAGTGAAGACGGTGCTGCGCACCTTTTTATTTTGTTTGGCCGATTTCGCCGCTGCGTGATTTCTCACCCTCTTGCGAAATTATTGGGTGAGTTCCTCAGGCTTTTCCCATCCAATTGAGGAAAGCCAAAACACGCCACTCTCTGATTCTTTCGACTCCGTCCATTTTAGTCGAATTCAACCCTTCCTCCAGCTCCATCTCTCATCGTCATTCTATCGTACTCCCATATGTCATCTTCCTGCTCCATTCCCGTAAGAGGAAGTGTTTCACGAGCCGCAATCTTGACAACGGTAAAGAGAATCAAACATTTGATAGATGGTTGCATTGGAGGAGTTTTTATTCACCTCCTAAAAAAATAAAAAGATAAAATAATTGTAATGACAATCATCAAATTATCAAACCTTATATTTACCTTTCCTCAATATTGCTCAGGCGAACCAAAAACACCCATAATAACCTTGCTTAACCTTTTTGAGCTAGCAAATACTTATCTCTTATCCCCTCCGAGCATTGCAACCCTCAATAAACATAACCAGTACGACCGCATATAACATGCAAAAGAAGGCATCATGTGCATAATGGTTATTGTCCGACCGACCTGAAGGTAAGCATATCAGCTTTAGGCTAAAATTTTCAGGACGATACTCAATTATTTCAGGCCTTTGAACTTGAAGGCACCTCGTATATTGGTGGCTGTCTTGAGACTCAACATTTCTTCCTTTTTTATCTAATATATTTTATTTAGGATACTTTATTGAAATTTTATTCTACATAAAGCTTTCATTGATATTTCTCGAGCGATAAAGAGAGGAAGTGTTTGAATATTTACATTTCAGCGATCTCCTTCATTGACTTCGTGAATTTATCACGTGTTTCAACGCAAAATCTCAGCCTTAAACAATCGACTTTCACAAATTTACCATTCACTCAAATGTAACTTCTATAATAGGCTTGCTCTCCGGATGACTCGCTTCTTTCTTTCCAGTTTCGCGTTTCTTCCAAACTTATCTCTTTTACTTCCATCCATTTTTTTCAACCCCTTTCTTCCTTAACGTTCTCCTCGGTTCCTTATCACGGAACCAATCTTTCGAGCCAAAAAATCGTTCCGCTTCTTCAGGAAGACTTTTGAGAGAGCTAACCGTTCACATTCAAATATGTTCCATCTTCCGTAACATTCTCGGAATCGCAAACCGTAAGAAATAAGGCCATTCATGGCGAATTCTCAACGAGTGACGACTCCACACCCCTTTAGTAGGACGCCATAAATCTTCTTTCACTCGTTTCTCACGCCAAAAACTCCACTTTTTGCACAGTATTGTGTCCTGGATTGTTTTCTTCCTTTCGTCACCGTCCCCTGGGCCTGCTCCGTCGCGCATTGGCTTCCCCGTATGAAGAATAAGAGAGTGCCTTTCGAAATCTTCTCGTTTTTGGCTGTACTCGGGTCTCTGGTTATTGATGTCAATTCTTGGTTCACCTCTTCTAGTGTGGAAATCGTGTCATCTTTTCGTTTTTCGGATCGGGAAGTTGCGTTATGTGATTGCTGCTCGCGAGTAGTAAAGCGATAAGAAACTTTTTTGATAAGAGGGATTCAATTTGTCATTGGTTTCTACCTGGAAATACTGCGCCGAAGAAAAAGAGGCCATGTTTCTCCGAACCGGAAAAGAGAGCATTTTTCCAGCAGAAGCACTTCGTTCAGTGAAAATTAATTATTTCGTATAATGGTAAATTTTGATCATTCATCATCGTTGGCAATTTATTTATCATCGATAAATGATGAATATCATTGGTAAATGAAACCAGTTTCCAAAAATATTAAGCGTGGAAATGCATAATTTTTATGTTCAACGAAATGTTTCCTCTAATTATTTCCCAATCACACTGATTTTAGGATTGACTCCAATGAAGGTTTGAATTATTTAACTTTCCGCCTCTACCGGTAGATTTCAATGCCTCAAATCGAAATGTAACATATTGCCTATACACATAAAGAATTATTCATTTCTTTTCGGCCAAGTGGCGATCTCTTGATTTTCACCGCGACTTAATCGGAAAAGAAAGGAAAGGAAAGCTATTACTACATTGGTTGTAATGAAATAAAACGTAATACGAACATATTAATGGAAATTCTGATCGTAGGCTTACACTAGCTGAAAACTCTTTAAATTGAAGAAGGATTTAAAGATTTTAGAGCATTTTCTAGCAAAAATTACTCTGTTTTACGTTTGCAAAGACGAGGCATTTTTCATTTGTGTTGATAATTATTAAAACACGTCCAAAGGACGTTGTTCTAGATAAAGGCTTTATTTATAATTACCTTTGTCAAAGAACTCTGCTTAAGGGTAAGGATCCTATGACATTTCTCCATCGAGGAAAAAAAAGATCACTTTGAACGTTAATACGCTATCACGTCAAATTTTAAATCTCCGTTGCTACGATTGATGTGATAGAAAAAAAATCAAAGAATTTCAAATTCGAAGAGCCACCTTCGCTCTTCAGATGTAAGCGGTGCCGTCCTTATACACTTGAGGGGAGGCAATAACCTCACGTTCCTGAAAAGCCGGCAGGATACAATGAGCTCCCCGACCGTTACGAATGGACTTGCACAGATGATTCCCATCTTCGGAAACGCATGCTTCTAAGGGCAAAGACGTTCGAGTTTGTGGAAACTCGCTCCTTGATGGAATTGCTGATTTAACCTCGTTTCCCGAGCTTATAAGTTTATACACTCCACCCTGATTTGATTTCTGGAATATTAGGAGCGTCAGATATCCATGGCATCCCTTTCTCTAACTGTTTTCTGGTTGAGAGAGATAAGAAAGTTGACGGGATGAATTGTGGACCATTGATCCCTTCGTTCGTTCGCAAAAGCGAGGTAATTAGTGGATCTGACCTCTCTAGACCCGAGAAGATGCCTCAGGCCTCTCGTTGGATTTGAAGTGGCGGAGAAATTATCCTGGAAACGATCTTCAGATTAGGAACCGTCGGCGGCGGAATTTGATGTCTCATTAGGTTCTAATCGATCATTCAAACCGAAACTCGTCGATGTCATTCCCATCAGCTCCAAATGTCAGCGATGAAACCTCGTCATTTTCATATTCACAGCTAACATCCTTCGTTTCTTTTCTTTTTATCTCTTCTTACTCTTAGAGCTTTTATTTTCATGGGGTAATTGTTTTTCTTAGTAATGAACTACATAGTTTGCAATTGAGCGTTTTTGATTGAGAGGGCTCTGCATTTTTTAACAAACGGTATTACAATTGAAACATTCAGGTCCATCCTACTGAGAATTTCTCAGTGAGCTGACAAACGAAAACTTTTCCAACAAAAGAACCGTTAATTACTTATCAACAGATTTTTATTTAGCAGCAATTATGTCATAAAACTAATAATATGAATTAACATACTAATTACGTGTTTAAATAATTTAACAATCATCATTATTAACAGTACATATAATATTTTGAATTTTATTTATTTGATTGGTTAGATTATCATTACATGGTTTGGCATAGAATAGGTGCAATAGACCAGTACCGTTTATTTATTAATTATGTATTTCGTGTAAAAGATAAGGTACAAGGTAAAAATTCCGAAATATACGAGTATTTATCTATCCTTAGAATAGAATAAAATTGTTTCCGCGCTTAAAAGGCTATGTTTTAAAATAGTTTGGACACAATAGAAATTTCGGCCGAAGGGTGAATCCAAAAATACCCTTTTCCAGTGACGTCTTAGGTGACTTCGTTTGTCACATATTTCTCTCTTCCATTCAACTACGGATTCTGATTTTATGGGGTACTTTGAATTTCCCATACGATATGATACATAAATTTAGTGAAAGTAATTCATCGTGTTGCCAAGAGTTACAGTGTTTATAAACGTCTTCGGTGCGCGAAATTGGAAATAGCAAGTAATTAGTCTTCCATCTCATGATGGCTGGGTTCTGAAATGAGATGACACGATTTTATTTTAATATAGTTGCCTCCAAACGCATCTTTTTCTACAGTGCTTTTATTCGTTCGTTTTAGTGGTCGTTAGGTGTATTCTCAGGGTATAAATATAATCCAACAAGTGGAATGTACGACAATCACTAGGAAGTGTACGATGAAAATACCGTTTCCTCAGAATCCATTCAGAAAAACATTCCTCGAGTATTTCCGAATATGTACTCTTTCAAGTCTGTTCGTCACTCCCGTCCTTTTGCACGTGCAGATATTTGCTCCGCGCCTCCCTTAGGAAAAAGCATTTTTTCATCCACCTCCACCTATCAGCGAAAAACTCGTCGCGGTTTCGCACATAAGTTTCGTCGAATTCTTTTTCTTTTCTCCCACATCCCGAGACGGAAGAAAAATCCGTTAGAGAGACTGCAACGCCGAATTTCTTGGCGATCGTCCAGGTCCGCACCTACGTGATGTCGACGACGAGAGTTGTCCCTTCGTATGCAAATTCCGATATGCTAGGGATCTCTGCATGTCTGACTGTCCATATTTCTAAATTTATTTGAAATTTTTTACTTAAAATATAATTGTATTCAATGTTTTTAAAATATACTTCATCTTTCCCATCAGCATAGACCCGTAGAGGTGCCTATGAATAGCTTCAACGTTAAGTACTTTAGTAGTTAAAAACCTAGTAATAGTTATATAGCAATCCATATGGATAAAAATGTGATCTTCACACCTGAAGATAGATTTAACTAATGGCGTTTTTATTTTGTCTTCCTTTTCTAATTGACTAATTTAGTTCATTTCCATGGAGAATATAACACTAAATTTTCAATTAAATTTATTCAATAATAGAATAATGGAAATATAAATCATAATTTTATTATGCTAGTTCGCTCATAAAACACGAAGCATGAAAATTTGTCGAGTTCTACCATATATTTTCATTTCCCTTATTGTAATAATCCTCCCGTGTTTAATTTCTTGAATATAGATTTACTCATTTTAACGAGTTTATGTAATTGAAATCACTCTCTTTCCTGTTTGCGGCGGGATAAAAAATCAACAAACTTTAACTTGGAATATATTTAGAATAGTTAATTTATGGCACATAGAAAAGTAAATGGATTCTAAACTCTAAAAGATATTTCCCTCTTTTTAAAAGAATTTGATCTCGGTAGTTACTGCTCCAAGGTAGCCAATAACTGTGAAGAAGAAAGGGCCATCGAGATTCGAATGAAATTAAAAATGTCCCCTCGGAAAAATAATGTATTCATAAAGCAGGTAACGTAAGCTCTTTTTGGGTCACCTCTTCAGTCGGAATGTTTATGAAAAAAGGTTCAGAAGCCGCTCCCTGTTCAAGAGTCCCTTAATTGATTCCGAAGAAGACAAGGCGTTAAAGTGGTCGGATCCGGAGGCGTCCTTGTAGATGGAAGGAACTTTTTTTTACATCCTGTTCTCCCTATCGAAAAGGTTTCTTTATCTAATCGAACCTATCGTGTCACTTCCTAACGAGTTTTCTGAGCGATGGAAAATGGACGCCTTAGAGTTTGGACGGTGGGGCGATTGTTTGTCGGGTCAGTCGTTTCTTCGGAACATTTTTGCGCTCGAGGGTTTTAAACAATTTAAAGAAAGGTGCTAATTCCTTTCGATCGGATGTCATTTTTTGCTCCCATGTTGAATCCACCAAATGAGGTATATATATCCTAATCAGTGTCGGTTATTCGACAAAAGGATCTGAAAGATTTTATTTGTCAAAGTATATTGATGTCAATTATAGTGACCATTTTGCTATTGTTTACAATTGAGAGGTAATTTTAAAACGGAAGTGTTTAAATTCATTTTCTATTTGGATAAAAAATTCACTATAAGGTTAAAAGCCCACACGATGGTAAATTTTTTAATTAATTTTCAAGAAAGTTGAAAACCACAGAAACAAGTGATTTATAAGCATATTGTTGCTCCTCACCTATATCTGTTTGTATCATGCATAACATTTTAAAGTTGAGGTGAAATAGGTTTCTTGAGCATCCTATAAAATTATTTTCCCTTATTCTTGTAATAACGTTTAGTCGTACGTTAGGCATTATAAAGGACATCATCTCGAAAATGAAGATATACAGTTTTTCATGATTATGACAAGTTTCTTAAATATTTCATAAAACTATGGACCCGTCAATTATGTAGTAATTAAAATCAGCGACTAAAATTTTCAAAGATAGCACTGAACAAATATTAACTCTTAAGTTACTTAAATTACAAATCCTTGTTACGAATGTAAAACTATGTTAATGTAACATTATTATCATTTATAAAATATATTAATATACAATATGTTATGAATATTTCATTATCAATGTCTCTTACAGATATAGACTGTGAGTACAACATTCCGTCGGCGTTCTCGCAAAATAATTCTCAAAGATAATGATCCGAACATATTGGTTGCTGTCGCATTCCTCTCTCAATAATGGATTTAAGAGTATCATCTGGCAGGTGTATGTGCTCGGTTGTTTGAGTCCGAATTTAAGTCCATAAAGTGTCTATCAATAAAAGATTTCGTTTCTCGAAGATTATAAAAACATTCTTCAGCCCAAGCGCAGAATGGACGAGAGGCCTAAATATCCCTTGACCGTGAAGGGATCACTCGTAGGAAGGCATGCGAGAAACATTCACCTCCTTTATTTCTGCCTTTCTCCCTTACCCCTCTCTCACCTAACCATTGTGTACCATCCCGCGCCAAATGCCGCGCAAGAAAAGCATTACGCTCTGTGTAAGTGCAGCGGACTACGCCCGCATAGGCAGGATGTATTTTTTTGGGAGGACTTCACGGCGTCATCTGCGCGGCCCTCTCATAACGGGTGCTTCTGAAGCTTAATTTCTTTAGTGGCCCTTATCCTGTCCTGAAATGCGGATTCATAGTTAGAGAAGGGGGTTAGTTAAGTGGTTCCAAACCCATCAACTGGAGGCTATCAGGGCCTTGCGCCTGTTTCCTGAGGGGGGATATTTTCTAGTCGAACAAGTGTCATGTCCTTCGGGAACAGATGAGGTTATAAGTAAATAAGTGGTTTTCCACGCGCTTAGGACGTGACCTACCGGTAGGTTACGGTCCGTTTGCTTTAGCTGGAGGTGGGACATTCCCGGCGACCATTCCTAATTTATGAGAATTAATTCGTTTAAGTTATGTAATTGAGTAACTCGGTTGTATCGATAGAGCGGATTTGAATGGAGCGGGATTTCTTTCAATCTGATTTTTTTGATGAAAAGGGGGGATCTGAGCTTGATAATTTCTTGTCTTGTATTTATGGAGATATGAATGGTAATAAGATCGATGAAATTATTTTAAGTAGTTCGTTGTATTAAAATGAAGAGCTAATATCTCTTATATCGTCTTTGTGTAGGCGAAGATCCACAAATCCCGGAAAAAATTCTTCCTTTTTTAAATATGCACGTAGTTCTTATTAAATTAAATTCTGATTTTTTCCAAGGCTAAAACGTCTTTCATTATCTCATAAGAAACTTATTTCTTTTCTTTTTTAATCGTTTTAATGTATTGAAATTCGGTGCATATTCTGAGCAGTTGTTGACAAAATTTGGTACGTTGTTATGAGTGTACGAAAACTATGTTTTTGTTGTACTACGTTGTCTCGTAGTTACGAGCATTAGGAAACGTAGCCATCTTGTTCAAAAATTAAATACAAGCGAATTAAATTCACCGGTAAATTTATGATGCTAATTTTTCTGAGTTTCCTTTATCGCGCAAAGGCACGGGGAGAATTTCAACAATACCCATAATTTAAGCTTAGATTTCTATTGGGGTAGCTCCAAATGGTTCCTGCTTTAGCTGGCTTTAGTTCCATTCATCTCTCAACTCGCGACTGATTTATCGCTTATCAGTGTTACATATGCCAAAAATTAAACCCTTTAACGGAGATGCACCTGTTACTTCCATCGACATCTCACGACCTCTCCAAATACGGAATCATTTCTCCCATAGGTTCGAAAGCGATTTATATGCGAGATTTAATCGTACCCGACAAAACGTATATTCTTCTAGGTAACCTATCAACCATCCATCTTCTCCGCCTCGCCTTCGACATTCCATCGAACGGAAAAAAACATGGCGAAGTAGATTTCCTGTAAGAGACAATACCCTCCATCCCATCGACGTCAGGATGATACCTACATCTTTCTATACATATCTCCATCATTCCTTTTGTTCTTCACTACTCCTCCCAACCATGGAACAGCTAGCTCGTGATCCTTCGGTCCCGGGTTCTTCGGCCTTTTCATGCGTTCGTGGGCATGGGGTACAATGCCAGCGCCATTTTGCAGGTGCGACGGATGAGGGAAACTTTTGATTCGGTGGGATGGATTCTGCTCGAGTAAATTGCTGCATTAGATTGCTTTTAACCACGCGATCGTGGTCTTGCAGAAAACCTGCCGGATGCTCAATATCATTCAAGACTTTTTTCACGGAGCGTCGGAGTCTGTGAGCACTTTCGTTATCGAGCGATAGTGGCTACTTTTCAGATCGATACTTGATAGATCTAAATTCGGCGATCGTAGTCATTCAATGGTTCGTGGTTACGTATTTCTCTTTCTGTTGTTATCTAGGGGAGATTTCAAAACTCAGTTTGCCAGTCAGCACCAGATAGACTGTTTTCCGCAAGAAAGTGTATCTGAACTCCTCATTATTTTCTTTACACCCATCCCCTAGTAGTCAGTCGATAACATCGTTTAAATTTCAATTCAAATTATTAAACTTCAATTCAAAATAAATGTGATATAACGAAGCTTGACCTTATTAATGGGGTAAAGATAATTGGAAAGGTGAAGAAATCTTTGTATTCTCGCAGAAAATTATTTTTGACTGCTTGTTTTGTTTATCTTTAGGTGTTCCGGAAACCTAAAGATTTCTACTTGTTGATTATACTATTTAATATAAAGAATCTAATAGAATATAAAGAAGTTAATATAAGAAATAATAATTTGTGGAGTTGCAAGGGAGTTGATTCGATTGTCGCATTAAGTTCAATTGACCGTTGTTTATCCCATATGGGTATTCAATGACCCTGGCAATTTCCTCTGTTTAAAAAGTCAAATATTGAAATACATTATCGTAAACTACAGTCGTTCTGTGTAGGTAATGCGGTAACATAAATAATTGAGTTGAAACCATAACTATGGGATCATTCGTAAGAATCCTTATAAAGGATGATACGTTCATTAAGTCATCATCGACGAGTCAGACTACGTTTAATTGACAGTCCTATGTATCTAGTTGGTATTATTCCAGCAGCCACAATGCGGCTGAGGGCTCTCTCCGCTCGAGCAGCACCACTATGAAAGCTCACCCTATAATTTATTTTTCTCCACGCTCGTCTATCCCTATTTCCTTTCGTTCGAGAGCTTCCTCTTCGTTTTCTCGCGTGGATGTCATTCCGTATCGCTCCATCCATGCAATTTCCCCCTCACATCCTCTTCGCATCAATTACTTTAATTAAGAGGGGCAATTCTTTTTCATCTTATTCTCCTCGCCCCCGGCGTCAATGCTTCAACAATTCCCCGCCTCACAATCCCGCATTTCCTCAGCTGCGGCACGGTTAGTTCTACTCCCGGCTCGTGCGCGCTAAGATTGTCATTTTTTATCCCACGGACGGAGTTGTTGAAGATTTGAGGGCGCTGGAGAATATTTTTTTTCTTTTCTGCCCGGCTGACGATTGCTCCGCCAGCCCTCTTAAAAGCTTCCGCTGCTTTAGTCTTCGGTGGTGTCTGAAGACTCAATGGTTTGTCGGCTTTCCATTCGTGCGAGCGCTCATCGTTCGTCTTTTGTCGGGAAAAGGAAGCGTTGTGATTGTGCTAAGTACAAAGGAAGCGCCGTCAGTGGCTTGCGGTTTTGCTCTTTTCTTTCCGGGAGTGGATTTTTTCGAAATGCAATGGCTTCGATGTTTTTTCGACTTTCCTTTTTTGACAATCGCGGATATGCATCATCGGGCTTGTAATTTTTGAGGGCATAAGAGTGCCCTCCATATGAAAAGTTTTCTTTTCTTCATGGTAATAGAAGAAAAACTAGTCTAATTAGCTATTTGATTTAAAGTTCAAGAAGTTGAGAACTTGTAATCGTTTCGTCCTAATATGTGACCAATTAGAAATTCATAGCGATCAATGGAACTAAAACTCTACTTTTCGTGTATTGCTATAAAAGTAATAGTAACAGTTATGTGTTGAGGATGCCACTCACAGCAGACAAAGAGTTGACAGCAGGAATATTAAATATAGGAAAAAGAAGTCTCGTTACATGTTCTATCTTTGGGTACATGATAATATTCTCATATATACACTATCAAAAACATTTGAAATATTATTTAGAAATATTTACATGTATAAGGAGACGCATGTAAATCTCTCCAAATATGTCATACTCATAAAATAAAATCATCTACTTACTCTGTTACGCTCTCTATTTCTACAAAGATACTGATTATCCTTCCTTACTCAAGGAAAATTATTTTATTTTCTTATTAAATAACACGCACTTAAGTATTATATGGGATAAAACGGACGGATCTCTTAAAGGAGAGGTACAATTCTAGAGACAAATTGTATTAAAGAATGTTACGGAAGAACCTCGAGCGTTTGATGAGGGAATCCCGAAAATTTTCGCAATTGAATCTTATCAGCAAACGAGATGAAGACCAGGCTACATACACCCAGAAGATAAAGCTAAATTTAACCGATTTGATAAAATACCACTTTTTTCTATTAGTTCAAGGGACAGTTGATAAAATGTGCTACACTTTTTCCTCATTGGAGACTCTGTTGGAACCTGCTTCTGATTTCACTAATTTCATTCTTTTCCTCGTAATTTTCTTGAACGGGAAATGACTCTCCCTTCCCTTATAAGGAATTCCATCTTCGGTAAAAGTTTATTTAATGAAAGAGCTTTTGTAATGCTGGGTTAGAATGAAAAAAATACTCGAATTATTTACCTTTTTTATAAACTCTAGATGTTCTGGCATAATATTGTGGAAAGCTATCTAAAATAAATCGGAAACGTACTTCGTAGTTTCTACAAAATTTATAAAACACGAACAGTTTCGACGGTCATCCTGAGGCTGACCGTCATGGTTAAAACCGGTCGTGTTTAATAAATTTTGTGGAAAATACGAATTATGTTTATGATTTGTCCTATTTTCTTGATATCTAGATAGTTTAAAAATTTGCTATTTTTTTATCGTCATTGTTTGGTAACATTACCCTCACAAAAAATCTGTGATAGTTTTATTTATATGTTCTAGCAACAGTAAATGAATGGAAGATCAATTGCTATTGTTAGCATTTACTTTATCTTTACCAAATCAGAGGGTTAAGTTAAAGGTATGGATTTTCTGGTGGAAAAATCTTGTCTAAAAGGCCTTTTACAGATTGAAGTTTCGCGCATCTCATATTTTCTTGTCCGTAAAAAATTTGCGATTGTTTCGGATTTCACTCGTGCACTTTTTTGAATTGGCACTCGGAGCTGTAATGTTACCTTTCACCCACGCGCTCGCGAATTTTTATGCTACGTCGGCGAGACTGCCAAAGGGGAATCGACACCCGAAATCTTGCCTCTCCCGTGCGCATCCTTAAAGTCAATCCCTCTCGTTTGGCTTGTTTTTATTTCCGAGAGTCATTCCAGAAGACTGGAATGGCGGGTCTCATTCGAGTTCTTAACACACACACGCCAAGGGAACTCTTAGCCTCGAGATAGAAGGAAGGGGGAGGAGATAGCAGTCCAGGAGTGTGGGGAAAATAAAGGAGCTAAAGCAGAGTTTCCAAGTGGACGTACGCGAAAAGCATCAACGGATTAAAAGAAAATGAGTCCCTAACTCGTGCCAGCTAACTCGCCAAATTAAAACAGAATTATCGAGCGAAAACTAAAAAGAATCAACAAATCGAGATTGGAGCCAATATTTACCCGTTTCCTCTGCCTTAGGGTTTTTTCTAATGGAAAGCGGTGTAAACTTTAAACTGACGTAAGCGGGCTTCGCGATAGTAAATTGGCCATTTTCTAGATGGTTGTAGTGAGGTCAGCATTTACTAATGTCAATACCAACATCATTTTAGAAATCTGATCGCTATTTGCAGGATCGTTATCGTGTTCACACCTAAGTTTTCTCAAGAATTTTTTTCTAATTTTTAACGATAGTTTAGAGCGATTTCAAATAATTTTATAACCCTTTTGTTTCTTATTCGTCAATAATTCATGCAACGAGAATTACCATGTTTTCAAAATTGAAACGATTGCCACTTATATAAACGGAAAAGGCTTCGTGTTTTGTAATTGTGCCTGATTCCCCATCGCTGTCACACCTAAATCTATTCCAGAGTTAAAAATCGGATGTAACTAGTTTTTAAATATTCCGTAGAGTACCTCAATACTGTCGTTATACTGATTAACAATTAAAACCCAAGAAAAGTACGGAAAGTAGGATGATTCAGTGCAGGAAGTTCGATATAACTCTAGAAACCCGAAGTTTGGATGGGTTTGGAGTTGGTAGCATTAGTTACAGCTGAAGTCTTTTTCCAAGCTAGTAATCATCTCTTTAAATTTATTTTCTTTTACTACGTAACTAATTTCATGATTTGATGTATTGGAAAGAGGAGGGCAACAGTGGCCTGGGAAGGCTTTATCCCTGAGAAGGACGATCTTCAGTGGGAGAAGAAGATTCGCACGTGCAAATGTGCTAGGGAGAGGTATCGGCATGAGATAGACCATGGGAAGGGTATTTTGGGTGCGTCGCGGCTACACGAGGATGTTGAACTCTCCTGGACTGAACAAACCACCAACCTCTCTCTCTTCCTTCTCTCTCCCATCTCTCCCTCTTTAAATGTCAACCACCTTTTTCTCTCCATTTATCTCTTTTCATTCTCCCATTCTCTCCTTTAGCCTCAGCTTCGCATCTCTCTCATTTTGACCATTCATTTTCAAATCTTAGCTCTCCTTTTTTCTCTCTCATTTTTTTCGTTACATGGTTTGCTTCTTTGTGATGCTTGGATTCCGAAGAAAAGATTTGCAAATTCCCGCTTGTATCTAGGATACGTATTTTCAATGAAATCTTCTCGAGGGTCTTCGCACGAAATTACTTCGTTATAGTGGTTTTTCTGCGTCTCAATTATATAACAACTCCGACGGCTCGTTTTAGATTTGATCCTTCTAAATGCGAAGGATTCCTAATTGATATGGTCACAATGTAATATTATAAATATTTACTTATTTTTAGGTAATGGGTATGTATTAGTGATTTCACGTTATAACCGATAGGAAACTTTTATTTATTTGATAGTTAATGCAATAGCTTTTACTAAAATTTCCTTCTTTTTCCTTAAGTTTCTGAAGTTACAATTTGCTGATAACTTTTTCATCCTTTACTAGAGTTATTAGTATTTCTTAAAAGCAATCCGACAACTATAGTTATTTTGCACATATGGGCCCCTCCCGGGAGTCGAACCTGGGCCCACTTGGAAGGAAGCTCCTTTACTTTACTTTGCTCATATAAAAAATCCTTTTAATTTCTTCATATATATTACCCATTCCATGAAAATTAGTAGTAGTGTGATTGTGTATCTCATAATAAATATTTTAAAAGTTGTATGCTAATATAACATATAAAAATTATAAATTTTTCGTACATATGATTATATTTATCAGTCACCGGAAAATTATGTCATTTATTCTATGAAAATTTTGTTTCATATGTACATTTTAAGCAATAATTTAAAATATTTTCTTTAATTTCAATACTGATACGTAAGTTTACGATAGGCGAGTTATTCCTGTATTCGATTGATCCAATCATGCCCTGATATAAGTAGCGAACACACAGGGAAATACTTCATATATTTCTGAGAAGACACTCAAATTCTGGTGGGACCATAATTCTCAGGTCGCTTCATGTTGAAAAATACCTCATTTTTTGTCTATGTCTGTACCCTGCAAGCCGCAATTTATGAATATTTGAAAGTTTTCAGGCGTTGCAAAATATGTTTCTTCTCCTTTTTCTCGCTTAAGTACTTTCGTAGTTATCTTATCTTTCGTAGTTTCTCCGCTATTTCCCTCTTCATCCGCTCGTTCTATCTTTCATCGCTTCCTCTTCCACTCATTGACGCCCTTTCTATCCTTATCAACCAGCTCTCGGACCTCCTGCCAAACGGTTGCCTTGACCACTTGTTTCCCCAAGGTCGGTTGGATGCTTGGTAATTTCTCCCCAAAGTCAACCTCCGCTCCTTTTTTAAGCCCTTTCTTTAGTATACTTTCACCTCTCATACACGGGTCTGGAATGGGTGAAAATGTCACTCGGGCGGATATTAAATGCCGTATTTTTTCAACATCTCCGCTGCAAGGAAGCGAATTTTATCACTTTTTACGTGCCTTGTTGGAAACAACAAAACGCATAATTTAAAACGGATCGTTTTTTATTTTCGTAAATCTAATATTTTACGAGACACTTGAATGAGCGGCGTATTTAATATCTTGCACTTGTTACCACTTTAATTCCTTACTCGGTTTTTTATTCAAGAAACGAAATTTATTTATGTCTCGGATTTCCATGGACATTACTTAACTTGTCTACATTACATTACTTGTCTTAAGAGAAAATTTTTTCGGCGGAAATGGAAATTAAGCTCGTAATTTGGACAGGATATTCTTGCGTTGGTAGACGGACATGAAAAATGCATTAAACCTTCCAATTCTTTCGTCTATCAACAACATTACCGGAGTACGTCCTTGTTCGATCCATAAGAAAAACATGAAAATTCTCATGTTGGACATTTTTCGTATGAATTTCTCAGATGAATTTTTATTCAAGAAGTGATGCACTTGTTATTTTCTTCTTCGTCTGTGGGATTTTTAACACCAAGAGTTAAATCAATGCGGCATTCCTATCGCATTAAAGAATTCAATGGCTATGGTGTTAATTTTTGGGCGTATCCAGGATTTTCGTAATTTGGGCTATATAAGCAAATCTGTTGGCTTAGGCTTCCTTCAAATAAATACTTTTGGCCGATAATGGATATGAATATGCACCATTAGTCGATTTTGAATTCCTAGTGAAAAGCTTGTGGTAAAATTCTGCATCCAAATGAATTATGAGGTTATATTGAATTAAACTCGAGGAAAATATATATTAACTGTGCTTGATAGGTATTTGTATCTAGAATTTGCAGCAATATATTTTATTTCCAAAATGCAACCTGAGGAATCTTTCTATAGAGTATTATGTTTTTATTTGTTACTGGCTGGTTCAATTATTGACCTCATTATATTTCGTTTTTGTTAACTTACTCGTTTCATGAACATTCAGTTTTATAAACTCATTGTTTCACCTTCTAAATGTTCTCATATGAGGCGTGATTGTTTTGGAATTAAGTTTTGTATTTATTACGTAATTAGTTTGCTATAGAAGAATTCAGAAGAAAAAGATACTTTAGAATGATTTAATCTTATAGAGATGTATGTACCTTTTCCCCAGGTCTTTACTAAGAATGTCTCTTGGGGTACCAATTGCAATATAATAATTCCATAATATTACGTCTGTTCCGTCGACAACGGAACATCTTTCCACGGGGAATGGATCAATTTCTCGTCATCTTTTTGTAATCGTCCACTCGGCTAATATGAACGGACAGAAAGTCAAGACAAGAGCTCACCTCCGCGTCAAAGGATCAACGCTAGCCATCGATGGCTTTTAGCTTTACGATCGATGTGGCGACTCCAGCATCTTTATCTCGGTGTAACTCATTTACCCCGCCACTTGTTCTCTTCCCGTCTGATTGTTCACCTCCGTCCGCCTGTTTCCCGGCAACAAAAACGAAGCGTTCCGTACCTCTTCCCTCACTCCGTCGCTTTTACGCCAATTTTTACGGCTCATGTGCCATTTAGAGGGTTATTTTTCTTTTTAAGTACTCTCGTCAGAGTGGATAAGACTATCCCACATTGTTGAAGAACGAAGGGAAATGGGGGACCCGGGGGAGGGGGCGCCGGGTGATGTTTTAACACAAGGTTGAATTACCCCAGGTTGCATTGTTTGTGAGTACATGCCTCCGGAGCGTGGTTCTTGGGGTGCCGTCTTTGTTGTAAATCACCAGAAACCTTTCGTTAAAAGAAAAAAATATATAATGGACTGAAAGGTTCAAGTAGTTAGCTCTGGTGTTGAAGTTTTGTCTGTTTCTTCTTGTTTATATATATTGCTAAGGCCTAGATGTCATCGAGCTATGGTATTTAATAAAATAAAGTCGATATAGAAAATACTTATCAATAACGCAAATCTTCAACGTCATTGGTGTCCCAGATATTGTAATATTAAGTAATAATGATCAATTATGGGGAATTATTGAGCAATTGAGATAATAATTGTTTATTGTAAGGCTTCGATATCAATGTATTAAAAAGTTCGTTTCTGAATCCCTTAAATTGGTTATGAATACAAAAGTTATAAAAGAATTTAAAGAAAATAATATTAGTCTATTCTAGAAAAGAAATAGTAACAATATTAATAGTTTATAGTAAAATAAATAGTAATAAAAATGTAAATTGTAAATGAATAATGACGTTAAAATAAATAATTACCATTATATTACGCGAAATTAATTTCAAACTTAAGGAAACTTATCTGAAAAATTTGTTTTCATACTAACGAAAGATTTCTCTTTTATTGCAGGTGAGTAAAATTCGAATATGGACAGAGTGGAATGAAAGAACTGAAGAAGGTTTACGATCCAGAAGTGTGAGTAATCAGTTCGTGATCATATATAAACGAAGAAAAACTCTCAAAGGGTATAGTAACTACTTAAGTTGCATACTTGAGATTCGTATTGATAAATAAGATTTTTAACTTGAGAATTAGTTGACTAAAAGGCCTTTTTAATTACATTCCAAATATATAGTTAATTTAAAAATTACCTAAGAATTTCTTAACGTTCATCCTTGTGCTATTAACAGCTCGTGACTGGATTTTGACGTTTAAAAGATACCTATGCGAGTACAATCCATTTTGGCAAGTATGTCGTAAATTCAGCTGACAATGGCAGAAATGCCTGCTTCAATGAGGAGGTATTTAAATGTATGTAATTTTTACTAAAGTCTGACTCATCTAATAAGCGAGAGAAAACCAGGAATTCTGAGACGTGATTTATCTTTATAAAAGCTGTTGGTTTTCAGGATCTGCATAAATTTAAAGACAAAGCGCTTATTCCCTAGTTCAATGAAAAACGACCAATTTCATGGTCGTAATTTTTATCCCACTGAACACATTTCTAATTTGATTTCATCCATTGAATTGAAATTGCTTTTTTTATTTTCTGACTTTTCGATTTCCTCTAAGTGTGTTGTTTATATCAATCTATATCTCAGTGGTTCATGTAATTAATTCAGCCATGTTTTTGTAATTAACCGTATTAGAATTATTTACACACACCGATGTCTTGATGCGACATACATAAAACTTGGAATAGATTCTAGCCTTCACCTAGATATTATCGATCAATTCCCCTCTTTTAGAAAGCTACTTTAACAGGAGTAACCTTTTTCTTCCTTCCGCCATAACAATGAAAACGGATCGTCACATACTCTTCCGCCCTCTCACGTTCGTGCTCCCGTGACTGTCGATTATCGATTTTCACTTTTTTCCACGAATTCTTTATCGTTCGTCTGCCCCGCTTTCCTGAACATCGATCTTTTACAGCTTTTCCGAATCTCATTTTTTCCCCTTTCCCGCGCGATGCATTGTGGGAGGATCGAGTGGGAAAGTTTTCTCAGGGAACCGAACGCGGACTCTGATGAATAAATAAAAGTCGCTAAGGAGCGGGAGTTAAGCACGTAAAAGGCAGGCTTTGCCTGTCTTATTCGTTTATCACTAAAAGAGTTTCTTTCGGTATTCTCCGCCTACGACCTACATGTTTCGCTTCGAAGCACTTGCCGTTCGAGCGTCGCCTGATAAGTTATTCACCCGCTGTTATTCCTTTATTCACCCGCGTCTGACGTTGCTATGGGAAGACCAGGAAAAAATTGCCGAACAAATTTTTTAATTGCCTTTCTCTAGTTCGCCTAAATTTATAGTTTTAGGATCGAAGGAATAGAAAATTAGAGATTAGAATAACGTCCTCCCTTTCCTAGGTTAATTGAAGAATTGGGGTTGAAAATATCAGCAATTCGTTGTCCTTTTTCTCCTTAGCTACGTTACACACATACCATTGTTAAGAAAGAATCGTATTATTTGGTAATACGCTCTTCAAAACAATTCATTTCTGCAACTGTCTCAAGATTATCATTGCGTCGGTGTGTCCAAGTCAGTGCTTTATTAACTCATATTAGGAAAGATAATAAAAACAAGAACCACTTTTCTCAGGAAACTGGATCGTATTAAGTATAACAGACACTGCAAAATTCCACTCACAAACCAAAACGAAATTACTTGAAGATGACGTTTATTCGTCTAAACTAGTTGTGCCTTTTTTTTGGCTTGTATGTGGTATTTTGTAGTGTTTTTATATTAAAGAGTATCAAGTTTCATGAGAAAAGTGGTTCCTGTTTATTATTTTTCCTACCGTCATGGAATACCCGTGTAGTGACTGTAGTCAGTTGAATTTAACTCAAATAACTTTGCTCATTTTACGAGGAAATATGGTAAATATAATTTAAACTCAAAAGAGCACTTTCGATATAACGAAAAATATTCATTCTGATAGCCTAATTAATATGAATTGCGAATAATTGAAGCAAAAAACCACTTTTGGCTACCGTAGCTTAAATTCTATGACACTACTGTAGTATGTACATACATTCTCAGTTATCCGAATATTTCCTTATAAACATATACGAGTACATCTTAAACGAGTGAAACTCCTCTTTTCGTTGATTTATAAAGCCAGGTAGCTGGGAAAATGTCATTCAAATTTTCGTCTCCATGGTGTTCATTAAAGTATTCTCGAGCACTGTCAGCTTAACGGTCATAATTTACAGACATTTTTCATTGTTTTCAACTCAGTATACTACTTAGTCTATTAATATATTATCTATTTACTGTGAATTTTTGATTTCAAGTAAGGCAATGAAAAGGTAGTACAGAATATTTTTCATTAAAGCAGTTTTATATACTTCCAGTATTTTTCATATCGTTCTGATTAATTGAGTATTACAATTAGTTATGAGTTTAGTTATATAGAGTTCAGTTTAGACGACTGTGTCAGTGGTTAGCCGTGATAAAAATCGAGGAATCATCATTCACGGCTGCTGTTGGAAAGAAAATCACTCAACCATTTCGTGGGAGAGGTTGCAGTCAAAATTTCAATTATGTCCTCGTGATTCCCAATCTTATTTATTCCACGAACCAAACGTGATGTTTTCGTTGGAGATGGATCGCCTATCAACGCCTAATATGCCTTAGATAACTATTTAATAGCCGCAGCGCTCTCGGTTGGTCATTAATCGTCTTAGAAAAGAAAAAAATTCTCCGTCACCTATTCCATTTGATGGTACCACCAACATCGCCTTTCCAATCCAAAACGGATGGGACGACAAGAGACGCATCTTTTTCCCACTTGGCGAATAGTTGAACGAATGGAGTGACGGCGTTGGAGGATAAATTAGTTCCGCCGCTTCCCCTTTTCCTTTCTCGGTATCCGTCTTTCCACCGTTCCTTGCTGTACCCCTCCGTCTCCCTCTGCCTCTTCCCCTGTAATCCTCATTACTTCTCCCCTCTGTCCACTACTTTTCTCTATATTCTCTCACTATCCTATTATCACAGTATCCTCCTCACTTCATGTCCTCTGTGTGATACATGAGAAGGGACCCTAAAGTCCCAATTTATTTCTCCATATCAGTTTTCAGTCTCTCTGTCGTTAGCTGTATCCGTCTGTCTTGGTCGTTTTTCTTCCCTTTAAGAAGGAATTATAGGTATCATTTTTAAAGTGGGTGTGCTCTGTCTGTCTTTTCCTCTCACTTTTCTCCTTTGCCGCATAGCTCTTGCTTTGAAATTTAAGAAGGTGCTAATAAGTCTAAATTACATACTTTTTTCCCCCTAGGTACAGGTTTTTTTTGTAAAATATAGGCTCACCTTTCATACTTTCAGCGAAAAGAATATTTTTACTGTTTTCTGCCCTTCCGTCCCCACCTACCCTACCTACTTTAAATTATAGGAAATTATTAATCGGGCTTCCGGACAGCCAATAGGGTAGCGCGTTCGACTTCGTGAAACCAATCCCGGGTTCGATTCCCGGTGAGGGCCCACGCGTGAAATGGCCTTAGCTGTCAAATCACTTTTAATAATACTACTACTGTTAAGTTATTAATCCCTGCAAGTTTACTGAGGTTTTTTTAAATTCAGTATGGCCTCGATGCTATAATATCGTTATTTCTTTCATTCTTTGCTTTTAAACGCAATAAGAAAACTGAGAGTTCAGTCTTAATCAAGGAATTTATCTGACTTTCACCCTATCTGTATCTTCATCCTTAATCCCCTTTCTTGTAAGATCGCAATTATATGTGAAGAGACTGTAAATTCTGCCTTTCACCCTCGAATAGTTCCTCGAGTTACTCCCATCCTTCTTTCGCAGTTCTCCATCAAAATCGTACGTTAAAGAATAATTCTTCTTATGAAAGTCACTTCTTTGCCAACTTAACCACCGCATCTCTCTCCGCTCTTCTCTGTTCCTGGCGACTCAATCTCCAAGTCTATGGGATCTCCTCATGGGTAGACAGAGCGTATGACTCGGGACTCCCACTTATTTCCTGATGGGGAACACAGTGTGGTCGCCTAGCAACACAGACTAAAGGGTGACGCCACCCACGGGATAGCCTAATGACCAGTGGCGCCATCCATTGGTCTCGGACCGGAGACCAACCACTAGCCAGTCGACAGACTTAATACCCCCCCCCCCCTTTTCACTCTCCCCCATTCGACGCCCGGCGTGCTCTTTATATGGACTCGATCTTTTCGCAAATTAATTCTGCCAGGCTGTACCGCCATTGTGTTTACAACATGTCTGGAGCTACCATTTTTTGTTTTTATGACATAATCCTTCCAGTCACTGATTGCTGCATATTTTTGAAATAATAATTGGAATAAGTATCGATTTAAGTTCTACCCAGAGTAAGCAAAATGTTTTCAAATTGGAGGAGAAAAGACGAATATCACATCAGAATACATAAAAGCTTAATTCCCCTAATCGTTAAATTATATTACATATAATTGTTCGAGATTTTTGCAAAGGAATTGTACTTATTTATTGATTCGTACTCCATCTGGATTGCAGAAAACTAGGAAGTTTTTTCTTATTTTCTGTGAGTTAGGGAAAACTAATTAATATTAGTATTTTTATTTCTATAAAAGAAGCAGATTTTAAGTTTGTTAAATGTCACGGATATCAAAATTTTCCAAGTCATTTCGAAAGTTAATATCATAGATGATTCCACTCCTTCCGCAGTGCGGCTGACTCTCTTTACCGTCACAGATCTGAGGTTTCTCTCTTTACCATAATAATGATTGTTATCCCCTAATAGTAATGATAAATACGCCTTTAAATATTTACTAACATTACCAATAATAGCTTACTTGGATGAATTGTTGGAAATTACTTCAAATGATTCAGTTTTTCCAACAAATAATTCCACTAAACTAATCCAATCATCAATGCTTTTGTTTTAAATAAACTTGCCTTTGATCGCCGCTTTGGCGGACCAGCTTACGTAATTGATTGGATGTTCATTCCTCAGTTTTTCTAAAATCACGTAGATATTGGTCTTAGATGAGGTGGAAAATTCAATCAGCCACCGGGTTATCTATTTATCAGCTGTCGGCAAATTTGTAGTAGCAGGCGATGAGTAGGGAGTCAAACGTTGGGAATGGAAGCGTGGGATAGCATATTGGTGCGGAAGGTGTCTCGTAGCATTGAAGCGCACAATCGCGGGATGTGATGAGGCGTAGCTTTGAGATGATAGACGTAGAGTTTCGAGGCCACAGAATAAGAGTTGAGGAGGAAACGGGGTAAAAAATGAGGAGCCGATGTGATGGGCAATGGGAGTGATGTGATGAAAAGAAACGCGGAGGATGACGTCCCTATTGAAAAATGAAGGGAATTGGCATGAGTGTTAGTGGGATTGATGTGGTTCGATTAAAGGAAGGGTCACTCCATTACACCCTGATACACGTCCCATCGAATGCTGTCTTTTAAAAATCAATTATCTAGGATTGAAGATGTGCTGCCTCTACGTCTCTATAATCTAGTAGATGTTACTTTGTCGTTTCGCCAATTCAACGATGACCAAAAGAAGTCTATGGTTTCATGTTATAGACTTTCCTTATAGTAGTAGTAGTATTGTTAAAAGTGCTTCGACTGCTTTGGTCACTTCGCACGTAGGCCCCCACCGGGAATCGAACCCGGGACCGCTTTCGACAAAGTCGAACGTGTTGCCCACTTGGCTATCCGGGAGCCCGACTTTCCTTATATTTCACGTAAAACAATATTGGAGTATTTTCTGCTCTCAGTTTGTATTATTTTTATATTAAATCGGTTTCATTTGAATGGATTATGGAAGTCTATTTCGGAATTGAATCATCGTTGGAGATCATTATCTTTAGGAAAATATTCTTTGGTTTAAAAATAATTTATTCTTATAAATGTATGAAGATCGATTTCAGTTATCAGCAAGTAATCTATCGCGAAAAGTTTGGAGCTCTAAATTTATTTTCACCTTAAAATTCAATTTATCTGATTCCATTTAATAGCATAAGGAAAAAGTAAGATTATCTCCAAAATTTTAGAGATGCCAAAAATCCACTCTGTGATTTAAATGGCGATTAGCTATTTTATTAATATTGATTTTTGAGAATCGCATTCGATGAGTAATTAATTCTGTGGTGCATTTTCACTAACATTTCAAGATCATTGTTTATCCTAGTAGAATATCCTTTTAATTTTTTGTTTCCTCCGTTCTTAGTAAAATTGAACCTTGAAGTTTGAAACTTTCTGCATGTTCAGAAGTTCGAACTGAACATTTTCAATTTTTTTTTGTGTATCAGATGTTTTTTCTATAGATGACTTTCCTTTTTTGAAAGCTACCCGCCTACTAATGATGTGGGGATTGTTCTCTATCACACCCCGTGGTTAGCAATGATGTGACAGAAATATCGAACCCGAAAGAGATGTCATTCAGACTCGACCAATTCTTTCATCATTAGCCTCGGGAACTGTGGATCACCTCCGTTTTTTCTAGTCCGAAAGGCAGGAATGTGATGGGTTAGAATTAGCTTTTCCAGTAGCAAGTATCCAAGGAACACGATTACCTGCGGGTGCCCTCAACAGTTGCTACTTTCCGCAAGCTCTCGATGAGAAATGACGCAGACATTGAAGATTATTCCGTAGTAAAAATACGATGATTGATGGATTTCCCTGGAATATATGCCACTATTGTCTGTCAGATAGCTAGAAGGAAGTGATTGCGTATTTTACGGTCCCGTTCGTAGTATTTAAATAATCATACGGGTTTCAGAGTGAAAAATTGTTTTCATGCTGAACGTAAAGCTATATTTAGCTCTCAGCGTCGCAAAAATGAGCTGTTTTTATCGCGGTTTTTTCCTCTAAGCATTAGTGTCGAAATGGTGAATGTATCTATCTTCTCAAGAAGTAATTGTGGAGGATAGCTCGAATAGTTTCTCCAAGGTGATAATAAAAGGATGAAAATAGGAACTGGTTGTTCAAGTTCACATTATTGTGTATGTTATTTGATAAAGGGCACTTATCTTATGACAAAATTAACTCAATTTCCTGTGGTATAAATCCGGTTTTTGTTGATTTTTCTCTTTATCTGTACCCTTTTACTTTTATCTCTCAAAGTAACGTTTGGAAACGTAATTCTCGGCCTATAACTCCAAAATTCATGCAATAAAACAAAAAAGTGATAGCAGATCAATTAGAAATCAACTTTATTTTTAGTCGGTGTTATACTCTATTGCTCTAGGATGAAGATTGGTTTGGATGATGATGAATAGGCGTACGTATTTCAAACAAAATTTATTCTCGACACAGAATTTGTCCATAAATAACCCGTTTTGACGAAGTCGTTTGTAGTTACCAGGAATTTGAGTAATATTTCACTCGTTATTTAAAAAAAGCGAATTATTTATGAGAAAGTGCGGTGTAAAACGGATAATAGATGTGTATTCTTTCAATATTTGTTCGGCACTTTGTCATTAATTTTGCCTGAAATAGTTTTCCTGTGATACATTTTCAAGCAACTGTTGAACCCGCCTGATGTAGATGTACAGTAGGCATGCTTTCACCCAATGACTATCAAATTAGGAAAATAACGAGCACATTCATAAAATTTCGTACCACCTCACAAATCATGTTTTAAAGCAAAGTGACATATTTGATTCGCAATATGCATTATTCCGCTTTTATTCCGAAGTTATTTTTTCTCCATTGTCCGCGCTCCTTTCCGACACGGAAATTGTTTCCTGCCTTTGTAACTTTCGCGCTTCCGAGTTGCGAATCGAAAAACATTTGGTAATATTTTCCTAAACAATTACCTAGATTCAGACTCGAGCATAAGAACGAATTTCATAATATCACGCATGGTCTAAACTATTTCTTGTGACGCTTCAGAGTTGATTTTTTCCCGATGGTTACTCAAAGGGATCCGTTAGTTTGTGTTGCACCTTTGCCGGAAAGAGTCGAGCGGAAAATGAAATTTTTTCCTCGAGCGAAATACGTGCGAAATGATACCGTCGAGTCATCTCGATTCGCAAAAGAGAATTCAGTTAGGAGAAGGGAATGTTTGCATTAAAAAGATCGAGTGGGAATCAAGTCCCGTATAGATATTAGAGCGAGAGATTCTGGGAATCCTCGTTGTTTAAACGCATCGAACCGTTTTTACAAATATTTGCCCTTCTCTCCCTTCGAAAATTCGTTTTCGCCGAGTCGCTCTGTCATTAGCCAAACAGCCACGAAGGAAAATGACGGACTGATGAAACATGAAATTAAGTCCGTCGGACACGTACTCGAGTGTGAGAGAAATGCGTGCTCCATTGATAGAATAACAGCGTGAAAAGGAGAAATCTTGCGTTTGCAAAGACAGGATGGAGGTCGGCAGACCTTAGAAGCCCTCGAAGGACGTGGACAGTTAGGGTGGTTGATGAAGGTGGAGGTCACGGTGTATCTGGTGGAAAAAAGCTAATTTTGCCGCTGGAGGACCAACCACTACTCCTCTATCAGAGTTTTTCGTGCTCGGGCGAATGAAATAAGTTCTGATTATGTCATTTCTTGTGAGAGTGGATTCGCGATAGCGCCTCAGGTTGCGGGATGTCATTTCCTTCGGATAAAAAAGAGCTATTTCCAGCGACGAGGAAACATATTTCGTACGTTTTTTAGCGAGAGAACATCAAGAGGAAATGCACTACTCCTCTAATATTTGTTTCTTTTTTTGCTATCACGATAGCACTCTGAGCAAGGAAATGTAGAAATATTCTATTAAAGTATTGGTCATTTTGTGAGATTCACTCATGTTTGCGAGAGAAGTAAAGTGGATGAATATCCTTCCATTGAAAGCGTAGCAAATTCAGCCCATTGTGGGTAACTCGGGGCACACTTTTCTTTGTAGTCTAAAAGATGTTTGAGGGCCATAATTATAGAAAATAGTTTCCAGTTGTATTATGCTACTTATCCTCCACAAGCTGTGTTAGTATTCGTAAGTATCTTAAGGAAAAGAGAAAGCTTTGAATGAAATAAATCTACATCTACATCAATACCCTACAAGCCGTCTTTCGGCGTGTGGCAGGGGTTGTAAACACTGGATGTTCGAGCTATTTCTTTTTTCTTTAAATCTTATTTTGAGCGGAGAAATATGCATAATTACGGCACAAAATTTTCACAAAGGACTACACGAATTACATTTACATAAGATTATCAGGTGTAATTACGATACATTTTGATTAAAATAACTTTTATTTGTAATGATGTTTATTGGCAAATGTAGCAGTTCTAAGTTGAGGAATTGTCACACTCTTAAGAACATCTTTAGCAAAAGGTGGATGACAAATGTTACTATAACTCATGCATGAACATAATTTATGGTTATTCAATAAGAAGCAGATCATAAATTACAGCATGGGGTCAAGATTGTTCCATAGTTTGCAGGTTTTCCTGCTGAGAGTTACATTACGTAGCTATGCATTTCCTTTTGCGAAGAAAGCTTTTGTTAATTGCCTCTCTTTTTCTATGGTATACTTTTATATTTATATATAATTCCGCTACAGAGACCCATTCTTGGGCAATAACAGCATGGGACAACAACGAACTGAAAACTTCACGCCCTAATCAAGGAAAGTCGGGAATCGAGCCCGGAAGTTTCGCGTTGGTAGCCCAGTATGCCAACCACTCCGATAATTTGATCTTTTCTTAATTAAATCGATCGTCATTAATCAAACTGTTACCTTGTCCTTCGCAGAAATACGTTAAGATAAAACTTCCAAAACGTCTCTCTTAGGAATTTTTTTCATTAGCAGTTTGTTTTACAATCGCAGAGGAATGCGATGCGCTAAGACACGCGCGATGGATATGTTTTCAGCCCTCGAATTCTTTTGGAAAGGCTCCTCTCCAATAGGAGTCGGTCACTCCTCGGAAGACGGTCATCGACTGATGATGGGGAAGTAGCCTCTCAAAGCCAGCTCTCCTCTCGGCACCTGTTCGCCGCCGCGAATGTTCCACGAGTGTTGACGCCCAAGAGTTCATCGACACCGCCTCTCCTCCGATTTTTTGGCGTCCTGCCTCCTTCCCTCCCGTCACTCTTTTGGCAGTCACAGGCGACAGCGTCTGGAAACCAGAAGTCCATCTTACCTATCGCTTCTCTCTCGCGTCTCTCTTACTTCTTTCTCACGGTGTCTTCTTCCTCGCGATTCTCGCTTGTTCCATCACTGCAATTGTCACTGTGGGTGTTCCAGCGCCTTAGCGTGGTCCACTTTTTGTTCTAGATTGTTTTGGAGTGTTTTTCTACACCTCAGGTGGTGTGTTTAAGGCACTTGAATCTTTCCACCAATCTCTCTTTGTGTTTTGCTACTGGTTTACGATCACAATGACGCCGCTTTCTTCTCAGGTCAGCGGTTGAAAAAGCGGAGTGAATATTTCAGTGAAATATCTTCCCGCAATTAATTTTATACTCTTAGTTCCATTTGGAATAAAATTACGAAGTAGACCAATATGCTGTAGGTTTTTCATATTTTACCATTTTGTTGTGTTTGGTATGCAATCAGCATGGTTTCGCAGGTTATTTTCGTCTGCCTTTGTGTGTGTATTCCATGAGCGCAAGTATATTCTGTAATAAAAAACATAAAAGTATAAGGGATAAGTAAATGGTTTTTACGTTTACGCGTGCGTCCTGAAAATGAAGGATAAGCAGAAGTGAAAATTTGAGACATGACTGGGACTAGGTGTTTCACTTTCATGGTAGATGTTTTAATTTTTTAACTTTACAAAAACCGATCTTTTCTTTCTTTATGCGCTTTATTTCTACTATCTGAAGCTTAATATTTTGTTTTCTAAGTGATTTTTTACATACTACTGATAATTTCTTACTTAAAAATGGGTTGAATCAAATAATTAGTTTAAATCCAAACATATTTTTATCAAATTTATAGCTCAAATTGCATTCACAAAATACAATTTCATAAAATATAATTTTTCCTGCGGTGCATAACTATCTTTAAATGCAAGGTCTTCTAACTTAAACTATTCAAATAATCCATAAATTTTTTTTAAACCAGTTAAATTTTCCTTTCATTTACTATCTAAATGGGGCAATCATTTTGTAGGTCAGCTATTACTCTATTCCCGTCTCAGGTATCATTTTCGTTCACCCCCGTCTTTCAGCGCTTATATCCTTTACCACCGAAATCCACTGCTTCTTGCGGATGGACTCCAGCAGCTTTGGAGGACCCAAGAGACGCCTTCCATGGCGAGAGAATATTCTTTTTTCACGGTCGGACACGGCAGTGTACCAAAGCGCAGCGGAGCGTGCATGATCCGCGCCATTTCGTATTCCATTGTCTCCGCAATTCCGCGAAGAAGTCCCTCCTCGTTCTGCTCCACGGCTGCAAGGTGCTGAGTAGTGAAAGTCTTCGAAGATACGGTTTTCTTTTTAATTGGCTCCCTTGGCAGCACATTTCTGAGGATTTTATTGCGGAAAGTGCAAGAAGCGATTGCCTTCGGTTGGGCCATTTATTTATCGTTTATTTTTCATCGAATTCTCCATGTTTTAGCGTTTAAGAGAAAGTTTTTTTGGCATTTGCTCTAAAAGGACACGTTGTTTTTTTTGGGTTCTGTGAAAGATGATCATTCATGCTGTTCGGAATGATGGAAAGGCAGGCTCCTTTCTATTGTAGGATGGAAATCGGACATTGACAACCCACAGTGAATCATGATCAGTAAATTAATGGTAAAAAAAGTTCTTTTATTTGGGTAATATTTAATAATCATCGATGATTATAGCAGTTAATCATAATAATAACAATTTTCAATAAAATAATTCTTTCTTATTTGCAGATTTACTGACTGAGGACAATTGATATTAGGGTTTATCACACTTTTCTTTGTAGTCTAAAAGATGTTTGAGGGCCATAATTATAGAAAATAGTTTCCAGTTGTATTATGCTACTTATCCTCCACAAGCTGTGTTAGTATTCGTAAGTATCTTAAGGAAAAGAGAAAGCTTTGAATGAAATAAATCTACATCTACATCAATACCCTACAAGCCGTCTTTCGGCGTGTGGCAGGGGGTGTAAACACTGGATGNAAATCAAAATAATAATGGCTTTGTTCAGTTTATTTAAATAACATGTTTAGAATTTATGCACAAGAAAAAGAACATTTAATGGTAAAACGCCTGTAAGTATCGTAAATTCATTTATCTGGTCTTAATTGATCGACGAAAAGACATAATAATGGAAAGAGATAATAGAAGGAACGAAGAGATGAATAATTCGTTAATATACTGCAGTGGCTGAAATATGGCGTTTAGAATGACTTTATTTTCATAAAGGGACAATAACTGGAGAGTATCATCCTCGTAATGAATAAGTAAATAAAACACACATTCCATAAATCATACTCGTTTGAATTAAAAAATATTTCGAGAGATCGCAATGGAAAGCGCGCTTGCAATACCAACGACCGAAATTCCGCGGATAGAAGGGGGTTCATTCCACTTTCCCCCACTTCTCCTCATCGCGCCTCCGCAGAACGTAAATAATCCCGCGAATAACGATGTTTACCCGCGAGATTTCTCCCCATATTCACCATGGAAATTTGAAGAGGTACGAAAATACGCCAAGGGTCCGTTATCAATCGCTATGGACTAATAAACTCTGGAAATGGCGTCGAACGCTAGGACAGAACTCAAGGGCGAAACTCTGTTACGCATCCGTAGGCGTTGATGACAACACCGCTGTGTGACGCAAACCGCGAGGTGGCGCTGTACCCTCCGTACGTAACGTTTTTTAATGCGCGTTAATGACGTTTCGGTAAGATTTTGCGCGTTGCGCGGGAACGCGACAGCCAAGGACGACCGACGTAGGAAGTTAACGGTGTACAGGGCGGTAATGACGGCGCAAGACAATGCAAAGTAGGTTGTGTGCTTCATTTCCTTCCGATTGAGAAACAGAGTGCGATAGGCATTTGGCTCGTGGTACAGTCTTGTCTTAAGTGAAGGATGTTTTAAAATAGAATTAAAATCCCCCTCAAGAGACATTTAAGTACAAAAGGCAATAGCTATAAATTCAGCGAATTCTTATCGACCTTTGAGATTCATTGTTTATTTTCGATTAGTTCTATGGAGAACTTTCTTTAATTCTCGAATATTGTGATTTTTTAATTATTATATAGTAATATTGTAATTTCTATGTCAGATAATTATTTCTTACTATCTACGTTTATTTTCCGTTTAAGATTATTTCTATCCAGGCAAATTCCGTTTTGTCATCTCAGCGCTTTTTCTTTTGATATAAATATTTATTCATTCTTTTAATCCTACTACTTGAAATTGTTTCATAATCAACATTTTTCAAATAACTAGATTATTAAGGACTTATTGTTGTTTTGCTAAAATATTTATTCTTCTTGTTTTATTGGTGCATTCTCAATGCATTCTCTCTTCCTCTCGGAGAGCATGTATTACACGAAAGTAATTACATAATTGTAATTAGACACCATTTCCAAAACGAGCGTCTTTCATGGTTTTCCTTCGTATGAATATTCTCCACGTATTATTTTTATGATTCATTTTCCTTGGATCAACCCAAAGTAAATGTTTTTCCTAAAATCTCTAACCTTGGCAATGGAACACTTTCGAACTAGCTGCAGTCCGTACGTCGTGTAGGTTGGGTTGACTACATTTCAGGATCATCCCTCCCCGAAGGAGTTTATTTATATCGTGTAGTAAAGTAAGAACGGACGGAATAGCCTAGGTTATAAAGTGATGATGTGCCTCAGAGTCGATTATTTCACTCAATACCCAAGCGAATCTCTCACTGCCTTTCTTCGTCGCTCTGTTCCCTGTCTCACGCAGTTTTTCGATTTCGACTTTTCCGCTCCACATATCCGCCCTTTATTTCAACCGTTCCGCCAGCCACTTCCTCTTTCGTCCTTCCTTTCCCATCCGTCTTTCCATCAAAAGCTCCCCTTACTTCTTTATCGACTTTTCTGCCTCTTGCAGTATTAATAAAAAGAAGGGGAAGTTAATCCGTTACCTTAACGCTACAACTTCCTAAGAGAGTTTCTAAATTAAAGGAGTGATGAATTATCATGGGTTTTCCTCGACGCCTTGCTTTAAGACTGAAAGTTAGATCAAAATGTAATGATTACGTAACAGGTGTAATGATATTAATGCATACCGTAAGACTCAAAATATTTGCCCGGAGTTGAAATTTGGAAGCAAGACCAAGTCCATTAGGAGGGTCTACAGAAGAAAGTAAGTAAGAAAATAGTTTTCATTAATGCTTAAATGACAGTAATTCGTTTGAAATCAATTGTATCACGCAAAACGAGTTTGTAACGTTTATATATTTGAAATAAAAATCCATAATTTCATGTATCTACTCGCCATGAATAATTACAATTTTAAGAATTTCAAAACTGTCAAATTAGCAATTAGTTTTGAATTCTTATCACGCAACTGATAGAACAATCCTTGTGTTAATCCCAAAGATTGTTTTAAAGTCATTATTATTCGCTTTTGACCATCTCTTGATCTCTTAAAATGTTATCCGTTTGTACTTGTTCAGTTTTTGAGCATGTACTATTTTTCATATATTGAGGATCTTACTATCTTAATTTTTGTTCATGAATTATTTTTGAGTGCGTATAACTCGCGAAGTATAAATGCAAATTTAAACTCTAATTTCCCGTTTAGTAGTATGCCGTACTTAAGGTTCGATTAGATTAGACGGATGAGGAAATTTTCAAACTCGCCCAAATAAGGACGTTTTATTGAGATAATCGTTGAGATTCGGCTTCATCATTTAGACAGTCGTTTCTGATACTTAATTGTTAGAAAGCGTTTCAAAGTAAAACATTTTAAGGGAAAAGTTTAATAAAGGCGTTAAGTGAACGGTGAATTTCTATTGTCTGCCCTTCTCCGTCGCATATCTTTCTTTCTTCTTGCAAAAGGTCAAACCCGTGCCAATCATTTGATGGCTGCTCTCTCCGAAGTTCAGTTCTGCGAGGGAAAATTTGCTTACAGTGTTCGGTCTATAGAAAGCCCTTTGTGGTCCAGTCACCTGCAGGGTCTATTGTTGGGTATTTGGGCCTCTCTTCCCTCGCTTCCCTTCACCACCCACACGCTCCCATAACTTCTTCGAATGGAGCGTTAAGGATGAATAGCCTACGATTCGCTGACCTCCGCCTTCCACTCTCCCATTCCTCATTTCTCTCATTCACACACCTACTGCGTTACACCTCTTTTAGAGCTCAACCGCTTTTCTCCAGTTTCTCGCGCTCGTTTTTCATCTTCGAATTCATATAGACGTACTCTCCGCTGCTATTCAAGGGTAAGCCTCTGGTCTTCGTTTTAAGTCGCAGATAATTTATTTTAGTTTCCTGCTTTCATCATAAAATTTTTCTTTGGATATCCTATTTTTCTACTTCCCTTTTTGGAAGGTTTTTCGCTTTGCGTTCTGAAAACTAACAGCCAAAAATTTATTTCTGTTTAATTGAAAACATTTATTCTAATTCGTTGTATTGAGACTATTGCCTCTATATGATTGTTGTTGGTTTTAGGCATATGTTTCTTTTATAATAATATCCAAAAGTTTGATTGAAGTCTTTTTCTTTAAAAACTTATGACTTTTTAATTAGGAAAGTCTTTCATCCAGCTTTAATTTTAAACGAACCTATTATAAGGGATGTCATTTTGCTTGAGGCTCCTCTCGAATGTATTTTGAATATTATTCGTGCTATTTTTTCAATCAGCTTCTTTATATTTAATTGGATGTTAGTGCTTTAGGAAATTCTAAACAATTACGATTGGCAGTTTTTTAAACGTCAATTCTCTTAGTTAATAAACAAATTGTTGCTGATTTGCTTCAGAGTTAAAGCACGTAATCTTATCTAACTTTGGTATAAATTCTGCCATTTTTTCTAAATCTATTCCTTAAAGATTATTTTACGAATTTATGTTTGCCCCTATCCTCCATTGTTATTAATCTTTTCCTATTGCAGTGTCTTAAATTATTGTAACTCATAACTATTACAGCTGGGAGTTCAATGGAGGAAAAATAAGACTTTCTTTATAGTTTCTTTATATCTTTGAATACATAAAGGTATCAAAAGTCAGCTCCGCCCCTGAGGGATCGTTTCCCGCTGTCAAGAAAAGCCCTAGCTGTCGAAACATGTTTTTTCGGAAATTCTGGAAATGTATTTTCGACCGTCCGTCATTGGAGCTAACATCTTTATACCTGGAAGTTTGTTTCAAAAGCATATCCTCTAGGGCAGGGGTTCCTAACCTTTTCGGTCCCCGAACTCCCTTGGCTTTTTCCATTCTATTTATTTACTTCCATTGTAAGAATCGAAGAAAGATCGTCACATAATAAAATTGACATAATAAAATTGGGGGAACGCTTGAACACGTCCCAATAATATGATTGTCACAAGAGCTTCTATTTATTACCTTCTCACAGCCAAAGATTTAATTCTTAGGTTTTATTATTTCCCTTTAGTTTTGAAAATGTATAGATTTTGGTAAAATACACTGTTCTATTTTCTCTGCTCAGTTTTCTTTTCTCGGAATCCTTTGTGGTATTTATTTCCTTTCTGCGAGCACTTCCTTTCCGCCGTGTATTCTTAACCTCCTCCTTCCTCATGCCCATTCCTGTCGAATCTCGTTCCTCGCTCTTCCCCATATTCCCCTATTTAGGTCTTCGCTCCTTTTAGTCCGAATTGTCTGCTTCATGTGACTCATTGGCGAACCGCGTTCACCGACCTCCCAAAAAGTTTCCCCACCCCCCTCCTCCCCGCCGGCTCATTCTCATTCACTTCCCATCCCACTAAGCCCCCGACCATTTTTTCCCACGCCTCCTAGCCTTGCAGCGAGTTCCTGTTCCTTCTTGGAATGACTTCCGGTCAATGTCTCGGAGAGGCGGACGGTTCGCTCGTGCCTTTATTGGGCGATGTCCTTGCGACTGACTCTTTTTTCCCCGCTCGCGGTTTCGGAAAATGTCATTTTCAAGTAGCTTCCCCTTTTATAGCGGTTAATTGGAGATTTTATTCTCAAGGAGAGAAGATTTTTTTGGTGAATTATATCCCTTTTCATTTCGTCTGTATCGCTATCTTGTTGTTATTCGTCTTGGCTAGGGATTCTGTTTTTTTCGTGTAAGAAGCTCCTGCTGCATTTACATCGTTTAACTGAAATTCCCGCTAACATGAATTCGGGGTTTTACTAATTTTTTTTCGCGACCAGTAAATAACAATCCTCTACTTATCATTAGTTCTGAATAATTTGGCAGTAAAATTTAAAACAAAGGAAAGGTCTGAACTCACAAAGTTAACAATAATATGTATATAATTCCAAAGGCTTTGTAACATCCTTCCTTGCTTTTTGCAAATTGAAGTTATGAAGATTTCGTTATAAACAGATACTTTCATTAGTTATTCTATAGGAGAAACATGACTTAGTAAGTGACAAGAGCTGGTTGAGATTAATTCTACAGGTATAAATATATATCCTGGTAAATGTATATCATTTTCCATTGGAATTCTGAGAGTTGTGGCCCTAACTAGTCCATTCACATCTTAAATCCGTGTAAACTGTTGCAGTCCGTAATCTACAGTATATCTTTCTGCAATGAGATTGATGGTAATTATGCATTAATAAAATCGTCTATTGTATTTTTTCCACTCGAGCTGTTATCGGTGATACTGAAGTGGATACCGAATGAATGTACGAAAGGCTCTAAAAACTTTAGAAAATCGGTGAATTGGTATTTTCCATCGAGATACCATTAATTAACTTCGTTATTTCCTTCGTTCAGTGTTCGATGAGTCGCTATTAGAGAGAGAATTCACCCTTTGAAGAAGGTTAAAACGGGAGTCATCAATCCGGCAGGGAGTTTTTCCCGGTTCGTCGCTGTTTTCTCTGCTTCCCTGCCATTTCCCTTCCCACCACCCCGCTGCAAATTGCACGCCCCAGTATCAGCGACGCCTAGGGAAATGGAAATAAAAAAGCCTTAATCCTCCCTAACTCTCTCTAGCTGTCACCGAAACGGCTCCCCGCGTTGAACCCGCATATAACACATTACCAACCGAAGTTAAATCCTTCAATCTTTATCCCCACTGCTTGGTGTTTCCCGCCAAACCCCCATCCTAGCCCCTATTCCCCCACTTCCTGTCTCCCCACGTATTCCCTCTTTCCTTCCCTCCGAATGCTACGCCGGGGCCACTAACCGACAATCGGAAACTAAAAAGCGATACCTGAGTCGTAGACGGAATGAAGTTGGCGAGAGGTACGAGACGGCAATACGGGTTGCGTATTGGAGGGGGAAGAGGTGAAGTTTTATTCCTTACTTCCTCCCATTCTTCTTATTCTCTCCCCGTTCTATTTAGGCTATTTAGGTGCACCTGGGAAACGACGCTACCCGGGTTACAACGATTTTTTTAGAAGTCCCTCAGGGGATTGTTTTAGGCCATGGTAATCTGATTTCACTCTATTCACAATTTTATTAGTCGCTTTTTCGATAAATATTAAAATTTTTCGATTCTTACGGCCATAGGACGGAGTATAGTGACAATATCGAATGCTCCTGATTTTGTACTACGCTTACATGTATCGATTCCGGTATTGCAGTAGTCAAAATCTTTTCTCGAATCCAAGCACATAGTTACCCTGTTATCTGTAATGCATGTGTCCACTCTACAGGAAATATTGGAATATTTACAAATAATTTTATAGATGGGCCAATTTCAATTCTTTATGGGCTACATTTTCCTCGCTAATTTATTATAAATTATCATTGGCTGGTTTCTTTATATCATCATAACCATTCTTATGATACATTGTTAATTTTATTCTATACAATCAATTACTTTTCCTTCTCATGATACTTCTTTGCTTCTGAATTCTGACCTCCTCACCTTTCGCAAATCTTAAATCTCTAACACATCCCAAGGAGTATAAACTGCACTTCCAGCTTTCAAAATGCAACACAACCGGAGATGTTATCTCAGAGAGGGAGTTAAAGGAAGCAGTTGCCGCTACTGGGAGGGAATAATCCCTTTCTTTGATTTACAGCGCCAATTTCTTCAGGGAGATAATTAATAAATCATCGTTCAACTAATACCTACGAGGAGTATTTTTCTTTTATTTTTTCTTTGAGACTGTTATAAGGTTTTAACGCTTCTTCCCGGAAGTTATTCAGCTGTCGGATTCTTAAGATATTACTTTAAGTATAACATTTTATAATCGACTACCATTGACTTCTTGGAGCTGTTAATAAAATTTGTGTGAATACCGAAATAATTTGTGCGTTTCCTTTCACGACGACCGAAATAAAATTTATAGACATAACACACTGTATACGTGTCCGGAAAAAAATTTAAAAATGAAAGTAAATGTTGAAATATTTCCATTTGTGCTTACAAGATAAAGGGCGTGGCTGTTTGCCATTTTGCTGTTTCCATGCATATTTTATGACTTGAAACCCTATTAAAAATCCTATTTCAGCCAGCGAGGGTGATTCGAAAACGAGTCCCCTTAAGATGAGATACCACGGTATTATTTAACTGCAGAATTTAGTGAAGGGACATCAGCGCTTTTTAAATACTTTTAACTGCGGATACTGGATTATATTTTGTGTTAGGAATCGGTAAGCACTCGGTAGGAAAAATTGGGTAGAAAATGTAATTTTTCACACCAAGAAGTAGCTTCCATCGTCTTCGGGTATCCTGCCGTGACCGATAAGGATAAGAACTAGCCGTACTTTTTTTGACGGATGGCTTCCGCTTCATTGTAATATTTATGAGTTTCTGCGCGATTATTCTTTCGAGTCCCGAGCGTTAAAGTTATCGGAATACGGATGAGATGTTTGTGGAAATGCAAGAAACCTGTACTTCTTCGAAGACCGAGAACATTTAAACTTCCTGTTTTTTCAACAATGGGTCATTATCATTGTTTTTCGGTCATTTATCGATGATTTTCAGAACTTTGTTCTTGAAAACCGGTCACTGATGGGTTTGGAAAAGGGTCATTCATATTAAGCTGCCGATAAGGATAATTCGGAAAGTCTAAAAATAGCCAGAATTCGTTTGTTTCCTCGGAACATTATTTTCATGAGAGGTAAGATAAGATACATAATGAATATTTATAATGTGGTCTTATCGCGGGATTTTATCTCTGCTAATTATGCGGAAGCTTTTATCTTTGTCTCGTGTTATATGCTCTTTCGTTCACATTTCTTCCAAACACAAGTACATTCTCTCTCGCACGCTCGCTAAAAATGTGGGAAACAGTGTAAAATTATATGTGACCTATTACTCTTGAGAAGATTTTTTAGAACTCCTTCGGCTATACTGAAAGTTCCCACGGTTATCATCACCGACCACTTAGACAAATATGTCAGTGCCTTTCTCGTTCATTAATTACGACCTTTTAAGCGTGTTATATAGTAATGTAATTTGAAAAATTTTACTGACGCTAACTTTGGTTAGTGATCAAATTTTGTTCAACCCTAAGAATTTCGGTATAGATTCAGACTGTTAGATTTAACTTTTTGCTTAAAAATTTCTAATCTGCTACATCCAGAGTTGTCATTTTCAAGTTTAGGGTTGATAAATTTAACTTAAAAAATGAATTTCTGCGTATTTCCTATGAATTTTTTGGTAAATGTTAAAAGAGGTACACAAATAACAATCGTATAATAATGCTGATGCTTTAAAAGAGATCAAATTGGCGCTGCATATACCATTTTGCAAGCAGCCTGTAGAACGATGTACGTCCTGTTGCTTTCATTCTATGATATATCATGATAGTATGCCATATATATTTTCAGGGCATCATTTTCTTTGTTTTTATTTCATTTCGAAGGTAGAAGTAGCCATTTTCTATATTTCTTATTTATTACAAAAGAATTTATTTATTACACTGAACTAAACTCTACATTTTGTTTTGAAGTAAAAATCCAATAGACTAATACTGACTTTGCTAAAGATTTTTCCAGCAAATTTTGACACACACAGTAAGTATATAGCATCAATTAACTCGAATTCAGTATCTCTTGTGCTTTTCACATGGTAATTAATGCATTATCGTGTTATTATCCTCGACATAAATAATTTGAATTCAGCACAAATCTCCCATGACTGCCTCAAGCAAGCTCGTTAAGAGAACACAAAGGGAAGAACTTGTCCTTTTATAAGCATTGTTAAACGTGATGAATACTTGTGAAGCTATCACATACATCTTTCCTCCTTTTGTTAAAGCCGTTCTGCTGTAACGAGAGGTCTGTTATTAACTTCATGATGCATTTTTGTATGCTAGAATTCTCGCTCGCGTATAGCAGTGTGCTCAGCTGTTCCTGCGCTAAAATGTCATCGTCTCTGGAGACGCTATTACTCGTTTGTTTCTTTACTCCCATGTGAGGAGACCCGAGTGAGGCAATTTAAGTATGGCACTCTTATGGAAACTACAAAAGAAGCCGAGTGCATCTTTTTTCTGGATATGGAATGAGGAGAGCTGTGGAACTACAGAAAGAAGAATCCTTTTTTCAATGTTTCAATGTTTATCAATCAATGTCAAATATACTCAAAGAATAAAAATGTATACCGTATTTTTAGCATAGTTCTTATTCATATGGTTAAGTAAATTTAATTAGACTTAACTTCAACTTAAATGCAAGGTTAAAGCTAAGTTTTTTGGAGTTGAAAATTTTTAAGTTCGAGGGAAGAGGTCCTGTGAAGTTTCGACCCAAATGCATAAGTTTTATCAGTGCTAATGTATGAAAATGTCTGTAAATAGTATATTTTAAGCGCTTTGACAGCTGCGGTCATTTCTCACATATATGGGTCCCTACTGTAAATCGAATCTGGGACCGCCTTCAGCAAAGGAGAATGCGCTACCCACTCGACTATCTGCTAGCCCCGGTTTCAGCGAGGTATTAGTTGTTTTTGACTAAAGTTACTGATAGTCTTTGCGAACGAATTTTATTCTTGCGGAGGAAATAATTTGATGTTCAAAATTCTGAGTACTATGAAAATTCATTCAAGAATTGTATTTCTTAGTGAACAGATGTAAAAGGTTACAAATGAGAATATCTTTTCGTAGAAAAATGACAGAATTTTTATGCTTGATGAACCAATAAGAAAAAGATCAGTCGCAAATCAAGAAAATTTTAATTTTTGGCCAAAATGCAATGAAGTAGGTCTCGAATTGTTTTTCGACATTCATGGACAAAATTTTGTATTGTATTCCCTATTTCATTTCGGGTTTTATGTCAGTTATTTGCCGTTTCCACTTAAAGACACCATTTTAAAGATTTTGTAGTGATACAGAAATTGAAGGTCTTCAAAATTTATCATGCAAACACGTCTCAATAGAAAGTATAGTTTGAAGCTAATTGATGTTTGATCAGTAGCGTCACAATGTCATCCAAAGTCCTTTATCATCGGAAAGCATTTATGTTTGGTAAAAGCGTTTTACTGTTTGTATAGGAACAGAATATCCTATTCAAATAGTTTGACTTGCTAGATACCAGGTTTTTGTTTGTTTATTTCCTTCGCTTCCTTCTATAGGCAAGTATAAGGAGTTCGTTCGACGCATTTCCAGTTTGATAACATTGTTCAGTTGGGAGAGTGTCGGCCCTTTTTATCGCCTCGTCGTCAATTGCGATCGTCATCCTGAATAAACTCAACCTCTCACTTAAGGAAAGCCTTCTAACGAGTGTCATAATCACCCGCAAATCGACCGCCGCTCGTAATCAGATGCTCGGCGAGAATCGAGGTTGAATTGAGTGTTCGAGGGCGATAGCGCTGCCGATGATCGCGAGATATTAAGCGGCTATAATGGAGATCGCACGCGCTATACGCGTGAGAAAATTCTTACCTTTGTCAATGTTCTTCGAAAACCGCAACAGGTTGAGGCCTCTGCAGCGTTTGACGTGATGTGTTTCGTCCCAAACCGCGATATTTGTCGAATGACAGTTGAGATGTGAGTCATCCAGACGGTAATGGGAAGATCCTGAGGGATGCCTAAAAAAATAGAATTCGCGTGACGTGTTGTCAAAGAGGATGATTTAATTGCCTTTGAGGTTTATAATCTTGATTGTTTTGAATTTTAATCGCAGTGAAGGTCCAAAGTTATTCTATAGGTTTTGCTTACTTGTGTTTTTTTATTTTTTAAATCTTTAAATTTTCTTTATTTTTTTAATTTTCAAGTGGTGCAATTGCGCCTTTTTTTAGAATCTTTGCTGTGAAAATTTAGTGTTGACTTTACTGGGACAGTGAGTTTATCCTATATGGTTTTGTATGTTTAAATTCTGATTATTCGAATTCATTGGTGAATTAGGAGGCAATGGTCGATGCCATTAGAGCGAAGTATCTATCAATCGTACATAATTTGATAATGGACTACTTTCAAGGATTAGATAATTAATAAAAAAGACACGGATTTTTATTTATTTCTTATTTAAAGACCAGTTTTGTTATGTTTGGTGTTCTATCATTGTTCGCGATCACTGCCCCACTTCATTTGCTTACTGGTAAACCTTGAGTACTTCTAGCGAAATTATTTATAAATAATATAAATGAAGCTAGGTTTTGTTTAGATATGAGCATACCCTATTAAGAAAGGAAATATTCCATTTTATGATTGAAAATGATAAACAGTAACGTAATTACCTTATCAACAGCTATTCTAATACAGAATAAACCGCGATCCTGGCACAGATAAGGTCATATAACAATCTGTCACCTAATTGAGAAATAAAATAATTATTAGAAACGTATAACTTTGGATATTCCGCGGAGGCTGTAAACTGAACCATCTATATTATAAAACGACTAGTTTAAGAGATTGAGATTTAAGCATAAACCGCACGGTTTTAAGAAACTCATTCGGCTTTAATGTAGGAGGTTGTTTATTTCTCAGAGATCCTCTCTAATTGCATAATGCAAAATATGTTTATGTTCTGTAAAATCGTTTGTTACAGCAAAGACAGCGGTACATCAATAGCGTGAAGCCTGAATAAATTTGTTAAGCTGTGAATTGTGAATTTCTTGAACTGATTCAGCAGATATTCAGAAACTATTACGTGCGAAATTACTATCAAGAGGAACATCGTTTTTAAATATATTCTCCTACAGACTTTTTCGTGCGACAAATGCGCGAGTTTTGATCTTTCGTTTACATCTTCCGATCCTCATATCCCGACCTACCTCCAGTACCGTTTCCTTGAAGTTTTCTAAACCTTTACAACCGTCTCCCTTCCTCATCCCAACACTTTCCACGCTCGCCATCCTTCGACCCTCCCTCGCATCTCTTATACAAATCGGGTTGCCTCAGAAAAGGTCCCGGAAAGAAGTAAAAAACGAAGTAAGAAGTTTGTGGGTTGCGTGGATCGGTGAGGGGAAGAAGGAAGACGGAGAGATAGGCCCAATATCCACTCGAAGTGACAGCTGAATATCCCAAAGGAAATCAATTCCCGCGGTTCGTGTTCCGAGTGTTCGATTTTTATAAGGAAACCGAAATGGAAAAGGAGGCGTTATATCCTCTCCCGGTTCCGTTATTGAGCGGCGATCGAATTTTTTTCACCTTTGACCCGAGCCCGCAGGAAATGTTCCGCCGATAAATTCCATGGCTAACTGAGGGACGATGGGAAAATATTTCACGCAGTAGTATCCGTAGACCGTAAACAAGGATTGCTAAAATATTTGTTTAAATTTTCGTTTGATGAATAATTTGGAGGTAACTATTTAAAGGTGTTATGGAACTGTGATTGGTGTTGCAGATGTTGGAAGGTAGTTGCACCTTACTCGTCTTCATTTATGGTATTTTAAAGAGTTAATTTTAATCTTAAATTCTTAATTTTTCATTTCGAGTATTCTTTTAAGTGCATTTTAATAAAACTGTGTTTCACTTTCTATTGGAGTTACACACACGAAAGATTAATATAACCCTGGCCCTTCTAAAACGATTTTGTAATCGATTATGAGATATATTTTCATTTATGTGCGACTGATATGTTCAATAATTATGATAATGTATTAGTTCTGGGAGAATTAAAGGAATTGGTAATTTGCTGTTAATCTAGTTTTAACTCTTTAACGAGTATATTTAGTTAATATATGCACACGTTTCCGAACAGCTTATCGAATCCTCAAATAAAGAAGCCTTTGAATTCATACCCTACGGAATAATAGGGATTTCATTTTTTCATCGGAGTAATATTTGTTTGCCAGGAAAATCTTTCCGTCAGAGCTATCCAGGATTGACGCAGAAGCTACGAAAGTCAACGACCTCTTCGAAGGTAAAGCGATGTGACGACAAATTCGGAAAAAACCACTGAAGGTTTAGTAATTTTTTACTAGCATTTCAGCGTATCTTTTACGATCCCTTTCCTAGGTTTTTAAGCTCAATGGGACTCAGCTTATTGTTCACGGCTCGCATTCTCTCAATAGAAGAGGGATATTTTCATGGAAATGGTCGCCGGCCTTCTCACAAAGAGACAGAGAGAAAAAACGTATCATAGCATCGCGTATGGAAGAAATGAGTAAACAAGTCGGAGAATTCGCAATATCTGTGTTTCTTCGCTCATAACGAGCGGAGATACGAGACCGGACTTAGAGGTAAACAAAGGTTTGCCGTCCGTAACGATGTGACCGATTATGCTCCTTTTTTGATAGAAGTGGCTGTAATTTTTCGTATATCTTTCGTCGGTGCAATTTTGAAAAGCTGGCTTTTTTGTCCCTTATTGCTCTTTATAAACTACTCAAGATATTCAGGCTTTTCTTTTATATTAGTTGTGACCGAATTTATTACGTCCTTTCTTTGTTTACCCTTCCCCGTATTTTATATCTTGAATATTTTCAAATGTTTTTCCAAATAAGTTTAAAGTTGAGTTACATACTCGATCTGAAGTAAAATTCAATGTACAGTTTCACTGAATTTAACATTATATGGAATCTTATCTGTCTACCGTCCTAAATGCCTCCTAATGATATTAATAGTAATAAGTCTTTGTTTGGGTGAGAACGAAACTAGAAATCTTCTTCTATCTAACCCATAAATATTAATAATTACGTTGTTATGTCAAGTATTACAACCCATGGTGTAATTTTTTTATATCCATTATAAAAATGTTTGCTTAAAAATAGATCATGTTCACGGAAAACATTCATCCATTGAATTTTCTCTTCAAGTTATCAGAAACATTTTTATCGCTCAGAACTCTGTCAATCAAAATATTTTTTAATCTCAAACCTTAACTGGCATCATAAAAAAGCTGCCTTAGCATGATATGTTGTTTACTGGTATTATTAACATTTGCTGAATGCTTGTTACGTTATTTCTTTTATTCATAGCAATATTATAAAGTCTATTAGTCAAAAGAAGTTTTGGTTTGTGTTCTTTCTGCAGCACGCTTAAAAAAAGAACATTGGTTTAAGTCCTTTCAGGATGTGTTTATTTTGTCACTTAAAAGGCTCATGCGTGAATTTAAAGTGTATGAAAAGTTTTCGACGAGTATTATGAGAGATGAATAAGCTAGATCATTGTCTCATATTAGCGTAAATATATATGTGTATACGCTGACAAACTTCCGCATTTGCCGATGCGAAACTTAGGCGGTGTTATCCGCGGAAAGGGCGATAATTGTCTCTAATGCCGTTCTCCCGGGAAAAGTTACGACACAGCTCGTCTTTATTAGATTGTCAGCTCCAGGAAACCCACCTGACGCAACAGCATCAGCCAGCCCAAAGAAACATTCTTACGAGCGCATCCCTTTCTGCGCGCGGATATTGTATTTCACATTTATTAGTTAACAAGTACTCGTTCTCTTGTATAAAATTTAGTTCTTTTTAAGTTAACCAGTCACGAAGAAGAATGTGCTATCCTCATGAGTTTAATGCGTCTATTTTTGGACCGCCGTTTTCCTTACACGTATAGTTTCTTGACGATGTCCACTCTACTAAATTCTTTCCGTTTTCACCGGATTGATTATTATTATATAATTTATGCTGAAATATCATCAAGGATAACAAATTTCATACTACTCTCTTCGATTGGCAGAAGACTTTAGGGATGGGGAGATGCTTCATTGCAAAGTAAATTAAATGGTGAATATAGAGAAAATTTTACGGTGATATTTATAAAAAATGTCATTTTCTATATTTCTTCGTCTAAATTTATTTGTTTATGATGTGCAATGGGTGGCAAAATGTAACATACTTAGACTTATGTTTTTCCAAAGGGTTATTTTCGATTATTTTAGTATTGATACCGACCTTGGAGCTAAAAGAATTAGCATTTTTATGCTATAAATTATAAAATTTAAATTTATCATGAGTTATTAACTTTAATGCCAGAATATAAATTGTTGATGCTAATTTAATGTAACCAATCTCCAATATAGATTAGATCTACGAGTTAATTAAGAAAAACACGAAACTTCTGCGTGATTTTTATATACGTACAGAGTAGCATGACTTACCTTTTCTCCGTATGTACTCAAAAGGAAGACGAATTCTCGTTTCATTGAGAACTCTGATGAAAGCAATACGAGATGATATAAATAATTTACAGTGATGAAACTGTCATGTTCTTTGAAGGCCATCTCGGGGAGAGAAATGATGCCCTAAAATGGTGCTAATAATTAGTTCTTTAAGCGTTTTCTAATCATTGGAGTGATGGAGTTCGTGAGGATGTGCCTCTTTTATTTTCTGCAGAAGTTTCGACACTCACGTTTCTCGACACCTTCGACGTGTTCCATCGCTGTAACTCGGGAAGATGAGCACGTTTCGCGGGAAATTTCTTCATTGTCAGGGAACGTTTTCCAGAAACGGAGTGCATGAAGTTTCTTTCTTTAGCCTCGGTGTCGGGAAAGATTTTAACGTTGGTTTCTAGGGAACAGCGAACTCTTAGTTCATGTTGGTGGATGGGAAGAATCTTGCATAGAGATTGTCACGAAAGGTATATCTTTCTGGAAATGCGCATACTTGGTCGTGAAGGCGTTCATGGTTAATTCATGGATAAATTCTCAGCTAGTAAAATATATACTTCGGGTCCGAGATTTCAGTGACTCCAACGTTTGTTCTTCTTTTCGTCTACGTGTTCCTAATCAATGGGTTTTCGCAGCAATGAAAGTATCATGTATTACCATAAAAATTTCAACTTAAAAAAAGGAAAAATAGTCACTCAAAAATTGTACGTATAAAAATGATTCAGTGTTTCATGGTCCCAGTTCATGTTCGTCAGGAAAAAGTTATCTCTTTCAAAATCTTGTTCAGTAGTTCAGTTATTTTTCTTTTCTAGTTCAGTCATTAGTCTTTTCTAAACTCATGCATAGTTATCAGAAAATCTTCGATAATAGAGCTTTCTTCCTCTAGTATGTCATTCGTATATGTTGGTTTCAAGAATTTGGTCGCTGTATCAAATGTCTCTAATTATTTTTGATCTCTACGAGACGCATAGCATTAATTTTCATCGCTGGGAATTGCATAAAATAGTTTTCAGTTATTCACAGTATAAAAATGCTGATAGAAGAAATTGTTTGTGGAAGAAAGGCTCAACGAATTGACGAATTTAACAATGCTAGAAAAATTGCAGAATGACGACCAAATACCTGTTTCGGACGAGAAGTAGAATTAAAGTTAAAGTTATTCATTGCTGGAAGAGAGTTAATGAAGCTGTGGAACAATAGTTTGGATAGGAACTCATAACGAATCAACCAGAACCACTTCTAATACCACAACATTGTCTCCTCTCAGCTCTTCTTCGATTCTTCAAATCTCGGTACCTGTAATTGATTCACGAAGTTCCTAATTAGTAACTAGTTGAAGTTATGCTTTAATGCACTCTCTCGGATTTCCCGACATGAATTGCCCGCACCATGGCAAAAAACCTTCATCTTCGCTTCGTGGAACGAGGAGACTGAATTCGGTGAAGTAGTTAAGAACCGAGAGAATCCCATCCGTGCAATTCACTTTGCCGCTTCGGTTAAGCTGGCGGTCGTGAATGGGATTTTGATAATCTCCATTCTCGGGCTCACGGATTAAAAGAGAAATGACCAAAGGGCAGCGAAATACCGTTGCCTTGGACCTGGAGCAATTTGGGTATGACCGCAATTCGTGCATTCCTGTTAGCCGCGATGGTTTTGGATTTCTCCGAACGAAGGTGACCCCCATTCGAATCCAGGGGACGCCGTTCTCTTTTTGAAGTCAGGTGGGGAAGCAAACCGGCTTCATCGGAGAAAGGAAGGGGAAAAGAAAGGGGAGGCTTCACCTTCTTAATTGCCCTCAGAACGTAAGATTTACAGTCGAGGCATATGTATTCACTATTAACTAAATTACGTTTACTTCTTTATTTCGATGAATTTTAAAAAGTAATCGAAGCCATTTTGTAAGCGATGCAAAGTAATTAGGTCAATCCTAAGATGATGAAATTTAAATGTATAAAGTATCAGGTTTACAGCATCTTTGATAGTTAGCTATCAATTAATTGATAAAGCAATTAAAAGTGTTCGATCTTGGATTAATAAAACTAAGCTTCACATCTTAGCTAAGTAGAAATAAAGTATTTCTACGTAACCCAAGATGTACTCTTAAGAAGTATTATTATTGTTAAAAGTGCTTCGACAGCTGAGGTCATTTGGCACGTAGGCTCCCACCGGGCATCGAACCCGGGATCGCTTTCACCGAATTCGAACGCGTTGCCCACATGGCTATCCGGTAGCTCCACACTTAAGAAGATGACAGCCAGGTATAGCGAAACGCAATACACGTGAACAAGTTGGATATCAGTTAAATACGTTGGGGAGAGGATTCATTCAGAGTTGCATCATAAATTAGTCCGCAAGAGCAGGATTGTATGTATGCTCCTGTATATGTTCCTCTTTCGAAATGTCGTTCGAAATGTAGAAAATGCATTACGATACAAAATAATGGATTCATTCTAGGAAATTAAGGCACTCCTTCGATGAATTGATACCTCCTGAAACTTAGTTTTGCGAATGGATTTCTTAAGGCTCGGAAAGTTCAATCACCGCAGGAATGTGACAGTTTCCAGCGTTACAGCTCGAATTTTCAAGTCCAGCATCGGCAGTCAATTACTCCCATTGAGCTGAGTAATTAGGTTTTAATACAAAATATCGTATTGTTATCTATACTCTTATAAGTTCGTAACGTGTCGATGAGGAATTGAAAACAAAGCTACGGGGAAAACCCCCTGGAGAAGGTCGGAATACTAGCGCAAGTCTTATCACATAAAAGCTTCATGCGAGGAATAAGAGGAAAATGGAGAGGTAATTGGAGCTGTGCCAACCACGTGATTGCGTACGGCCTTGATTCTGTATCACGTGAAATAAGATTTGAGCAAATAAACAGAAGTAAGTGTACGGTACCACCGCGAAAAAGTATGACAACTCCAAAATAAACTTCCTTAGTCTTAAATGAAGCATGGAAGTGAGGGAATGGTTTATTTGGAAATTTTTCCTTTAGATAACTGGTAAATAGGATAAGATAGGAGCTCACAGCACAGCCAAGAATATTGAAGGACGGAGTGCCTCGCGATAAAATAGAGAAGTATTGATAAGAAGAATATTATCTTATTGAGAATAAGAACAGGAATGAGTAGTTGAGCAATTTTAATTAGTTGAGGTCATATCAGAAAGAAGATTTGATGTTGAAGGTAAAGTTTGCAAAAGCACAGGGTTTTAGCAAATTACTATTAGACTTGGTTAACTGGATTGACAGCGTCTTCACGAAGAAATGCGAAATCTCATTTAGCTTTCTGTATGATTTTTCTTATAAATCTTGTTTTTCTTTCAAAAAACGAATTTCTTGCCTAAAAAATTATGCAGAAGTCCAATATACGTCTTTGAAGTCTCCCATCTTTTTTCCGAATAATTTACCACTAACGAACTGATAGGTGATGGACCTCGACTAATACCTTCCCGTTTTTTGTTACGCGTGAGAAGTGAGATGAAAGGAAATTACATGAAAGAGATCGAGGAGGAAATAACGGTCCATCTATGCAATATTCTGCTCCAAAACTTTCCCCTCCATCTCATGCAAACCTTCTTATCGAGTCGATTCCAACACTCTTTGACCTTTAAAACAACGCGTTTGGAGGAGAGTCCTTCCCTTGCCCTCTCCGTAATCTCCATCTATCTCAACTCCATCCATTCCGCTGCAAGAAGAGAACGTTCCTTTCAGTAAGAACTCGGCCCATTCTCTCACTAATAGCTTGTAAGAGAATCGCATTTTCGGTCCCTTTTGTAATCTCCTTGGAAAGGATCGACTTTTCCAGGGCAGATGCTTATTGAGGACGGCTGTTGACCTTGTTTAAGTTTATACCATCATCATACACGTCAAGGTTGCAGGAAAATATTCCGATCTAAAACCTCGCCATAATTTAGGATTTAATCTGGAATCAAAAGCGCCTCCTTTGGTTGCGGTTGAATCCAAGAACGTGGAAGTAACCAATTGGTGAGAATTGTGATTTGGGGAGTGCCCCTCATTGTTTTTTACGCCATTACCTTTTGACTTTTATGGATTCGATCTACTTTAAATACTGCCGATGGAACGGAATTTTTCGCCTCCAGTGGTAGACCTTGAAAAATTTGCCATTTAAACAAACGGTATCTCATCTGGTTCGTGTTGAAAATATCACGACTATTAAATGGAAGAAGATAAATTAACCGTCCGTCTCATACTGAAGTTAAAAACGTGATAATTATTTTGTGTCCATGTCTTTTGTTTTTTCAACGGGAAATGTTCTCTTGAGAATTTCGAGTTTATATTTCATGTCTTTACGGTATAAGTGCTGCAAATTGGATTCGTTGGGGAAGGTTGTTGTTGCCTTTACTTTGGAACAAAGGTGACAAAGAGTTTTCAGTGAATAATAAACTCCACTTTTTGTCTATCTTGATTTAGAGGATCGTAATTAAATGATGAGTTTATCATAGTAGGGCATTCTAAAATTCATCTTCCCATACGGTTATAGGTTTGTGAAGTTAATTTCTTACGAGTAGTTTTCTTTCAAAACGGTAGCCTTAGTTCTGAATACCTGAATAGTCCTGAATTGATAGTCCTGTGAATTTTTATTGCTTAACGGGTAATTTTAGGTAAAACCTTCATGAATGAATAATGAAGATTTTTACTAGTACTATTCTCTTATTGCAACATACACGAGTACATGCAATATATTTTACCTTGTAATTATCATTTCAATTAATACTTTTTATCCGTTGATGTATTAATCATCAAACGTCATCAAATTTCAAGGAAATTGTTTTCCTTTCTTTTGAATGCGAAGCATTTAAAGCATACTACACCTTAGTTTATTCGTTAAACTCGATTTAAAGATGATGGAAAAAATATCAATTCACAGAAGAGGAATCCAACTAACTATGAATTGGATTATAGGAGACTATTCGCTATTTTCCATAAAAAAAAATTACTAATCTCTCCGATCAAGTCCAGAATTCGTCTACTGATTTTTTGCAAACCAGAATCCGGTATACTCCTGGCAATATGTCGGACTCGGAACCGCGGTCCGGTTTTCGACCGTCAGCTGTAATCTACCGGCATTTTTTGTCGCAAAATAACCAGAGGAGGAAACGGATGGAACGGGTCCATCGCAACAACACCAAGGAGATCGCGGTCGAAATTCTTCTCGACAGTGGGCAAAAAATTGGAAATGTAACATTTTCCTACCCATTTAATCGGGAGTGTCCTTTCTCCGGGGTAGTCCTCAGCAACCCGCCCGACGACATTTTACGTTGTCATCTCAAGGCAATGGGAGATTTCATTACCAGAACCTGTTGCAGAACTCTTGACCTCAAAAAATTGAAAAAGAAAGCGCTTTTTTCCACACGCATCTCGCTCAGATGCCCGCTCGCTCGGTTTAGGTCATCTCTCGATTGAGAAAGGGACGTTCGGATGTGGACGGAATGTTTCCTTTTTCCGTTTTTATTCGTATTTATGCGCGGATCTGCGGCATAGAAAGTTGCGGGAACGGATCGCTCCTGGTTTGGAAGATGTATGTTCGATTCCATCGTGGCTCACTGTCTCGACGGGATCCGCGACAAAACGTGCGCGATTTATTTCCTATCGCCCGCTCTAAATTTAAGTTTTTGCGTACTAATTCCGGTAGAGACTTACTTAAGCTTCGCATATATGTGTTCGATGAAGTCAAATTTGGTTACTCTGAGAATTTTTATGCACAAAATCCATGGAAAGTTTTTGGTGTTTTTCGCTGATTAAAATTTTCCATTTAATTCTCAACTAATTCACTAAAATTAATGACCGCTTATAAAGTTAAATGTTGTCGAGTCAGATATGTCTCTGAAAAATTACGCGGAAATCTACGTTCTTTTACTACCTACCAATGATATTCTTTGAGAATGAAGCTCAATTTAATTAATTTTCCCTCAATTTGATGTTATATTTTGACTATATCTTTATAAACGAAGCTACGAGTCGAGAAATATCTTAAAAAGCTCTCAAAGCAGAGAAAATACATTAACATTGAGGATACCCCGTCGTAAGTTTTCTATGGGTAGCTGTATCGTTGCAAATTTGTATTAATCGGATAATTCAAGTGAATTCACAATTAGTAGTAGATTATTCTATTATTATTATTAATGAACTTCAAGAAAGATTCGTCTTTCTTGATTTTCGTTAAAATTTCAACTCACCTCAAGTCTAAGATCGAAAACATCAGCAAATTAAACTTTCTTACTATTTAGAGTTCAATCTATACCTTAGCAATTTTCCGTGTTCCAAACGATCCAACGTTCAGTAATACCTCCTTATTTGATAATCTTTTTATTTTGATTTGGGAATGGATATTGAATGTAATATTGAAGTATTGAGATAGTATTGAAGAAGTACTGAAATCTCCAACTCAATGGAGAAAAATGCTTTCTTTCATCAAAGAAGAGATTTTGGGACATATATTTTGAAAGCTGTAAGCAGGACAATTGACAATTTTTCCGAAATGATTATCGAGAAAACTTTAGGCTTGAAGCGAAATTTAAATAATAATAGATTTTATCTTGTTTCCAGTTGGCATATTCTCTAATCAGTTCATTTTCCCGACCCATTTTCGCCAAAATTCACCTTTGTAGGAGCCTAAGAAGATTCTTTTAAAGCCTTTTACACGGTGTTGTGCTAATGTCTTCCCCATTTTTCTCGAAAAATGATCCCACATCCGTATCGCAGCATCCTTTTGCTTTAAAAATACGATCGCTTCCTTTTTATCTCTGAGGTTTCACCATTCCCAAACCCACGTCAAGCCAGTCGGCGAAAACGATCTGTTTCCATTTATCCCGCGCTTCCTTTTACACCTGGGCCCCGGGTTCTAAACCAGGTCACGCCAAGTCTCCGGTCCTTTTTTTCGCTTTTCCCTCGTGCGTCATTTAACACTCCCCGATGTGGCTTTTATCGGAGCGCGCGCGGCTCCTCCAACACGCACGCGCTCTCACCCACACCACTCCCCACCCACACTCGCATCTCAACTTTTCCTTCTGGCTGAGTGGAGAGGGAACGCAGAACTGTGGAAGTTTCACGCATCACACACTTCGAAATGAAGGAGAAAAGAAACAAAATGCACGAAAGTGCCGACTCAGTTACATTTTTATAGCTCAAAGTTTCTTATGATGAGAGATGTAATTACTATCTCTGGCTGCAATTGGATATTTTTTCGACATATAATGGAGATGCTGTTTTAATTAGCTCACGTGGGGCGTGATATCTTCGAAAGAATATTATGGCAAGAAGATTTTCTAGGGGGAAAATAGATCAAGGTAGGAGTAGGAAAGAATGAATCGATGGGCATGAGTAGGTTTCTCTAGGATTTATGAATTTTTATGTCAAATAAGCGGTCTGATACGATCTTTAGCTCATTTGAGATATATCGCTACCGTATTTTTTCTTTCACTATCGTTCTTTTCAGTCCTGCGATGAGGTGTTAAGATTGTGGAGAGGAGGAAAGATGTTGTACATATGTATATTACTACTATTTTGGTTATAACCGCCGTTTCATAAATAAAATTGACGTTACATAAATTGTGCTCTCAATCGAGTACTTCATTTTCTTCTCTTAATTGGTAATGATTTAGTCATTTACTTCGTTCATTTATTGCGAGGTTATCGAATCGAACTATTTGGCCCTATATGCGGACTATTACTGGTTTTGTTATTTTTCCGAATTTTAGTTATGGAAGCTGAAGTTGGCGAACGATGGGTCACAAGAATATTCTAACGTTACTGAGATTTCCGTTTTCTCTACCTTAAAAATACTCGTGGAATTTATAATGAAAGAATTTTATGATGATCGATCACTTTGATTCCAAAATCGGAATAGAAATTGGTGGAAGCAGTTCCGGGTTCGATTCTCGGGGTCCGTATGTGCGAAATGACCCAAGTTGTCGAAGCACTTTTGAAAATAATACGTTTTGAATGTCAATAAATCGAAACTGCTGCTTCACACGATAATTATGAAATTATTAGGTGTACGTCCAATACTTGGAGTTGAGCTGCTGACAAAATCCCACTCTACCGCTCTCAGATGTTTTAAACTTATTTTTGTCCACTGTTTACAGCTACTGTTCTGTACTAGCTTTCTCCTTCGACTTCTGTTTTCCTGCATTCAGTTGCATCTGAGTCTTCACATCTTCCGTCTCGGTGGTGTATTGAATGAACGAAGCATTCTGTAACTCGGCTGCCTCATCCTTCTGCCTGAGAGCAAAGCGGTCGGCCTACTCCACCGCTTAAGCCACTTCCTGGTCTTAATCCCTTCTCTTTTCTTCGCTTCTGCTCTCTCTCTCTCTCTCTCCTCATCATCGATCAAAAATTATCCACACTCATCGACTATCTGATCACGTCTATCCTCAGCCTTTAATTTAAGGCAAATGGTTCATTATCAAGTGGGTTTTGGTAATTACATTTCACGCTCATGTATATTATTAGTTCAGAGCGTAAATGACTTGTCTAACCTGGAGGTTTGACTTTCACTTCTTCAAAACAACTTCTCCTGTTCAACTTCTTCAAAACAAAAATTTTCATCCCTGAATTCATCCGAAACTAATTTAGCTTTGAGATCGAGTGGCTAATAAATATGCTGCGCTCGATTTATTGATAATTATAGAAGATTGACCCACATTAATGTGTGGATTCGCTTTCGTAATTGCTTATGGTGGTACATTGATGAAGGTGCTTTATTTAAAACATGTACGTTCACCAATACCTTTTTATATTCTTCGAAATCGCTAAAATATTAATTGTGACTTATTAATTTTTAAATAATGCAAATGAAAGATACGTTTAAATCGATCACCTCCTCGTCATTATCTATCCTACTCTCTTCTAAAAGAAATTTTTTATTTTTTAATGGGAATAATTTGAGTTTAATATATATACTAGGAATATAATAACCTCAACCAATCCTTAAAATGTTCACTGCGGATCACTCCAACGTTGGAGTGATAAATGCATTGATAATGGAGGTATCCGCAGTGAACGTGTTAAGGTAGAAATGGCCAACCTATGGCACACTCTCCGGTAGTGATGCATTACATGATTATAAAGGTCGCCCCGAATCCAGAGAAAAGTTAAAAATAAATTTATCATCCATTTACATTATACACACGCATTAGAGACTAGATGCTGTATGTACATCGTTCAGTTCAGTTTTATTTCCAAGTTATTTTTCTTGATTTTTATCGAAATAATTAGTGAAGGGATGAGTGTAATAAGGGTCTCTTTTCCGAAATGTACAACTTTGTAAATAAAACATCGAATATTATCAAATGAAGACTTAAATATACAACTTGGTGCCCCCTGCGGGAGGCACCTGAGGCGGTTGCCTCGCCGACTCACCCATCGGTACGGCCCTGCACATACAACTTAAACACTGAATTCTAGAGAGCCAATTATTGTACTTAATGCTGCATCATTTAGGTTTATGGCGCATCATTATAGTTTGTACGACGCATCTGAAATTAAATTGAATTAATTGACGCGTGAGTAGTAAAAGGCTGTTTAACCCTGCATCTCAGAGAAACTTTCATAGGCACAGAAACGACTGTCTTTCAATATCACATTCGACCTTAACGAAGGTGAGATATAGCGAATGGCTTTATCATCGACATAACTCGCCGTAAAAGCAGTAAAACTTCAAAAAGCATTGTTTAACCTCATGGACGTGTCTTTTAATGGCAACTTGGATGATAAATTGCCGACTAAGCCGCTAAACGACGCTGAAAATATGAACTCGCACATATCGGCCGAGCGGAAAGGAAAACCCGGTATCTGCCGCTTTTTCATTATCAGAGAGCTTCACCGGTAGTTGCCCCGATGGCCAGTGTTCGTTTCAGCGTATCTTTTTCTCGTTTTAACATATTTTGGTTTTCGGTTCGCTCACCACGATTTCCAGCTTCGCCGAAGTCTGAGGAACTCGTTTGGGTAAGCTACTTTCGGGAGATAAACTCCAAATGGAAAAGTTCTCGAAGTTTCTAAGGGCAGGTTTTCGTGGCCGTTTCTTTGAAAATGGATGAATACGAAGACATTTTTTCGATTTCAAAGTTTCCGTATCAAACTACAGTAATTGGTGCCTCTTAGCCACCGTAAGGTTTGATGTCGTGATAACTCATTTGTAATTTCTTAGATGATTTCCATTTTTTTATCAATTTTTAATGAAGCGGTGTTACAAATGCTTTTATTGAGCGCTACGTTAGAAAATACGTGACGTGCTCTTTCCTGTATGAATGTCATTTTTACAAATGCATTTGCTAATTATTTTGCTGTACTCACATGACTCGTAGTTTCTCTTATTGTATGTAAAGTTCATAGTTCAAACATTGCGGATACACGCTCCTTCATAAGGGAATACTTGTCATAGTTTCCTCGCTAGGATACATCTGTCGTTTGTTTGCTATAAGTGTCTATAACTTGTTACCAATAACTTCTCTGGGAAGATTGAGAGATGAACTTGAGAGTCGTATACGATAAGAAGACCTACATGGTGGTATGATTTTTGGCGTTTCGTATATTATATTACACTTATATATTTCAGTCCTTCCTTATGTAGCTTATTGTGAGGAAAATGTGGAAAGTGATTAAGTGAATAGAATACGGTATAAAAATATTCTTTCGGTGCTTTTGAAACAAAATAGTTTTATTCAAATAAATATACATTCTAGCATTTATCTGCTCAAAATCAGAAAATTTCACTGATGCTTCCAAGTAAAATTGCCTAAAGTTTATCGTCTGATTTCGTATGGCGAAAATCAAGAATTTTCTTTTATTGTTATTTAGTTTGCAAAAAATAGTTGAAATTTTTATTTTACTTGTAGAAGACGTATTTCCGCTTACGAATATTATTTGAATAATAACAGACTTGTCAGAAATAGTTCCAGATTTAATGAAAATTTATCAATATTAATGAAATTAATTTTTAAGTCATTAGCCTTTCTGATTGAGAATAACAGTACTCTGCATAACACATCATAAACGATTAGTATATCTTAAGAAGGTGCCTCCTTCACTAAGAGATAATAAATATGAACAAAATATAGAGAAATATTACTGGTAAATATAGAGAAATATTATAATTCCATTTTACAAAAATTGATTTATAAAAAATATAAGTAGAATTCATGTTGTTTATAACTATATGAATACATTAAAATTACATTTCATATTGAAATGTATCTGATAATCATCACTTCCAACAGAGACGCTCATAAACTATCTATTCCAAGCCTAATAAATTAGCCGTTATACCGATAACCTAACTATCTTGGGGACAAAAGTCCCTGAATGGCAGGGACACGTGAGGAAAACAGTACCGGCTTCAGGAAGTCGCATCTTCGCAGTGGCAACTTCCGTAATGGTTATTGCGAGCGGCGCATGAAAAATTCCCTCGGTCGCACGGTTCTCTCCCATGGGAAACAGAAAACAGATGACGAATGCCCCCGCGAAATTCCGTTCGATCCGATCAAAATCGAAATGACAGGTCTTTCTCTAGAGGATTTCAGAGTCGATTTATTATTGCATTTTCCGCCCTTTATTTAACGAGAGTCTTTGGCAGCCCGATTCCCTCCCCGACGAAAATAAAGAACTAGGCCCCTCTGGCGGTTGGGACGTGAGTTGTTTGATTCGCATACTTTGAAAAGCACCGTTCGCCGGCGAATCCGAATTGGTACGTGATCAGGGGCTTTTTTCTCTCTTCCCTCCACGTAAGGAAACTGGATTCATTCAAGCCGGTTGATCGGTGTCCTACGTCACGCTCAATACGCTCACATGCTATGCAATTTTCCTCTGCATAAAATGCGGCTCGTGAGACTCGTGCATCTAGAGTAATTCCTTAGATGATGAAAATTCGATCTGGAGTAATTTTCGTTAGCCGCAACCTTGGCTTAGCGAAATGCGTCTCTCATCATTGGACAATTATTGAAAATTCGTATACACATCCAAGAAGCATCTTCTTTCTTTTACTAGTCAGCCGGTGGGAAGTACCTATTGTGTTATAGTTACATCTCGCGTACCTGCGTGAGAATCCCCCAAATCATTCTATTAACGAGCTTACAATCAATAAAAATGTCTTCGTTATCCAAAATGCTCGTCAGTAGTGGAATCCCTGAGAATAATTACATATTATTTGTCGAGGCTCTCTTAAATAGCATAGAAATTTCAGCCTAAAACAAATAACTCAGTGAAAAAGAGGAGATCACACATATTGTAAAGATAAAATATACCTTCTACAGTATTTTGAAGTTTTAAAAATTGCGAATGACAAAACTGATCGTTTTCATATACATATTACTTTTTAGCGAGCTTTGAAATCAGATGTAGATGTGTGTCAATAAAAATTTGAATCCACATAAAATACCTTTCGGTGTAGTTCTTAACAGTGCGTACAACAAAAAATGCTGATAATGCTGAAATAGAATACAGAAGATCAATGTAATGGATTAACCATTGAGTGTTGTAGTCCATAAGTAATGAATTTTTCACTTAAATACTGTGGGCGTTATCGAACACGGTTTAATCGGAGCCCATTATCTGTTTATTTCGATTGAGATAAAGAGTTACTTGTAGAGATTGCTCGGATCTTACTGCTGCTATTGGGAAGTAACTAATGCGAAACTACTACAGTAAAACTGCCGGTTTTATTATTCAAAATATTTTTTAGCTGGAAACAAATATTTTTAATTCAAAGCTTAGGAACTATGAACATCTGTCATCACAGAACAGTCTTCCCGAAGACCAATCGCTTATAAAACCCTTAGCTTCTATACATCGAGTCATTGACCTATCAACCCCTTATCTTTCTTCATTCTTGTCGACTCTCTTCCCCCTACTGCATTCCACTTCTTATAAAGGTCTTCTAAACACTTCATATCGAAGAGCAAACATTGTTTCTTCGCATAACGACGTTTACTCATCTTAATTAATATAGTCTCATGTGAAATATTGCCTTACGCATATTCACTTCCCATGTCTTACCATAATTGTAATCGTATTATTATTATTGTAATTGAATGTATGATTTTGGGCTGTATATTTCAAAGTAGAAAGCAGCTAGTAATTTTATCTTAGTATAGCATACGTGAAGAACGGATGTGGAAGAAACTCATTAACATCTTTCCAAATATTTGTCGAACAAATTAAGATATTAAAGTCTTTCTCAACCTGAGTCCTCGAATAGGAAGTAGAAGAGGAAGTTTCCAGGTTTTTATACTGCAAGGTTTGGTAACGCCTCTGATAGGAGACATTTTATCGGGTGTAATAAGTGCGGGGTTTTCCTTCTGCGTGGTTAGGTGCGAAAGCAAGCCATAATCTTGTGACGTCTTAACTGCGGAACGACGTTCTAAGAATTGCTGTTATTCAGGAATATCTCCGTGCTGGATTTAATCCAAAGTTCTTGCGTCTTGTTATGTCGAAACGAAGTGAAACTAGTCGCATTTACGTAGCGCTCATTATTCCTAAGGAGATGCAATGACTATTAACGCATTATTCTCGGCGCTTCGCAAGTTTTGGTTTAAACCAAAGTATGAGGGTACTAATAGTCTTGTTAATCGTATATGCTTAGCGTAGGAATTGCCCAATGGATGGATCGTTTCTTTTCTCAGTGACCATTGTTTCATCAATTAATAATACTGTAATTAGGTTTCGTGAGATTTTTCCTTTCTTTTTGTTACTACCCATTCTTCCTCTAGATCTATCGTCAAAGAAATAAGGAGAATAATTGCACGAGGTGCGTTTCCCCACTCATTATATTTTTTTATCACCCCTGTCACTTCCTGTCAGCGTAGGGAAACTGCGAGACATAGCGAGAAGCGGGGAATAGCTAGATTGCTAGCTGTCGAAAAGAAGTGTACAGTTTCGCATTGTTTTGAATTTATTGCAAGGTAAGGTGTAGAAAAGGCGAGGGGACAGGAAGGCGGATAACTAAGAAGAGTGTACTAGGTGAGAAGAGGTGAATATGGGTGCTTGCACTCTAGTTGAGATGGCATTGAAGAAAGGGAGAGGCGTAGAAAGCTTTTGCGAGTAAAGCACTTCCGAAAAGGTAGTGTTTGGTTGTGTTCGTTATGAAATATATTACCAAGCAGAGTCTGGGATAAAAAAATACTACTACTTTCAGCGTTCTGCCAGAAGAGGCCGGAAATTTTCGCAAAATAATCGAGATTGAAAATCTTTGTCATTTATTAAAAATTAATAATAATTTTACTAACTACGAATAAATTGTTTCTAATGCTGTAACTTAGATACCACAACTGTTCTAAGGTTAGTTGTCATTAAGATATCCCTTTAGGTCGATTTCTGTCGACATGTAACATAGTGTTTTAAGTTGATAGCATTTAATTACTTTGTTTACCAATAAATTAACTCTAATTATTTTGTTTTTCCGAGTGAAACCTATCATTGAAATGAACTTTTCTGATTAGACTTCGCGAGTAACACATATAGTTAAGAGATAAGTAAATTCGTTAATTGGTCGTTGCAAAAGTTATTTGTTTTGAATGGAAATTATCTACTGTATATTACGATCTAATTTTAATCATATTGGATCAACAGCTTTTCGCACTGTATGTACACTACATTCATCCCTGGAGATTTTACCATCAATCCCCTACTTTCTAATATTTTTAATAGATAATATATTGCAATATTTTTCAATATTTCAATTTTACATTTACACGATCTCCAATTGTGTGTCACACAACTCAACCCTGAAGATGGCCACCGAGTCTACGGCTGAAACGCCGGTTTCCCGAGAACTTATCCGCCAGACAACCAGTGAGAATTTTCTTCTTGAATTACGTCCGTTTGTCGAAAAAAAACTTTCCAACTGTTCCCAAATTCCTTAATAAGTTCGTGAAAAGTGACTAAAATCTACCACCGTCATTTATATACGCATAAACTGTAATAGACAAATCCAATGTTTTGCTCGGTTAGTAGGGGATCAATATGTAGTGGAAGGAAATATTGATGTGTTGCATGAATGGGTTTATTTACGTATATACATCCCTCATCACCGATAGAGTGATAGTCTTCGCGTTACTTCTCATCCGCGCCAAAGCTGAGGTAGGCTAAGGATTTTTCGTGCACTCCAGTCCAGGGTTTTGCAAGAGGGTCGCTCGGGATGTTCTTCTAGCTTTGAAACGCGATCGTGATTAAATGTCAGCAGAGGATGAGATGGGGAAATATGTCGTTTTCCATTTTGTGGGAGGGAGTGAAACGAAAGATTTCGTATCGTGGGAACCAACGGGAAAGTGTTCTTCTCGAAAACAATCGCAGTGGTGTGGGGAAAAGGCTGTGTCATAAATACTTAGGGATGATCCTTTTATGAGGCCTTTCATGCAGACACTTGGTTCATAAAATATATTTTGTATTTGTTTTGAATTCATCGTGTAGGCTGACGAGGTTATGATTACCGAAAGATAGACTACCATTTTCTAGAATTTCTAAAATATAATGTGATTGACTATTATTTAAATAAAAATTTAAATGAAATTTTGCTTAAAAAGTAAGGGAAATAGACTATTATTTGAGGCAAATGACTTCCTGATGATGACTATGTATAAGTTGAAACCGGCCGTTTTAAGGAAAATGGTGTTTTTATTCCTACCGAATGACTTCTAATTCAGTAATTTTTTATTGTGAGCGTTCAGAAAACTTACTACTACATTTAGCCTTTCTCGTATTGCGTTATTTTTAATCAGTTTTTTCTGTTATCATTTCGCAAGACTGTTAATATTACTCAATTTGTAGTCCACACGATTCGCTCATCCTTACGGAATTTTATCAAGAGGCATCTGTAAGTCATATCGAAGCTGATTTGTATTGATTTTGAGCAATTTTCGTCGCATCTTGTCTTATTCCAGACTTCCACTCCAAATAAGCCTGCAGTTTAAAAGAAGTTTTTGCGATCAGCACTTGAAAAGTGCACGGCGTTAAAAATGCACTTGCGAAAGGAAGAAGGGGAATGGTGTAAGTGAGGCGGAGGGGGGAGGGGGTTGTGGGCGGAAGAGGAACGTATACCACCTGTGGAGTCTCCGAGAAGTAGTAACTCCAGGAGGGGAGGGGTAGATGGATAGGGTATGTTTAGGAGGTGGCGAGAGTGGTTCTTTAGGGTGAAATCGTGTTTTCTGCGCGGAGGGTTGAGTCCTCAAAGGACAGCGACCTTTTATTGAAAGACCAGCTATTATTATAGAAGTCTTATCTGATTTCGCTTAAACCAGATCGGGCCTAGCTGGCGTTGTTTCTCTCGGGAATTTCCGGAATCGGAATTCTATTTCCAGACCTAAACAATAATGTATTTGGTGATAATGGAATATAGGAATGAAAGTCGGTGAAAACTTTTTTGCTATAACTGCGAAAATATCGCGGTTCTTTAATGACAGAAAAAAATTTGTATAAAAAAGTATTAAAAAATTTTAATGTAATTTAAGATCATTATATATTCTGAAAAAAATCATCAACAAATATCTTAATATTGTCCAGTGAATGTTTCTTAGTGAATATTTTAAGAATGAAATTCCATCAGATTTCACTTGAAACTATTAAATACCATATTTTCTCTTAAGTATTAATTAAAATACATCATTAGAAGAGAAAAACGATTAAGAGGTTGCTAGATTTTTTATAACGGGATGAACCGTTAGGCTATTTTTATTTCGTTGTGGCTTTCTAAGAAGTCTTTTCTAATAATCAATCTATAATTCAAAAAATTTTCTCGAGAATAAATAATTTTGTTAATTTAATACTGTGGAAATGGTATTCAGAATCCATATAATGCTATGGAACAAATGAAGATTCGGGCGTGCCATCCAAAGTGTTGATGATGTTTGGCAACGGTTGATGACGAGTAGGACCGAGTTATTTCATCATAAACACAACTTTTCACATTCTTTCACATTTCTTGTACCTTAAATATTCCGTGACATCTTGTTTATAATTTTTTAATTTTATTTACTTTAAAAAAATTGTTTCAGTTGAAGGGATTTGTTTCGTTATTTATACAGTTTCAGTTATATTGTGGTAATCTAAGTTCAGTGACGTATTCATATATTTTTTATTGTAAACGGTTTCTATATTTATAATAAACAATTCAACATTCATCGCCTCTTTTCTCATTATATTTTCTTTTATTTTGCAGGTGAGTAACTGGTTCACGGAGTACCTTGTAAACCAATTCACGCAGCGTGTAAGTAGACACAGTGGTGACTACCACTTTTTGCTGTTTCGAGCGGAAGTTTAATATTCTACACAGGTTTCCGTGGAATTTACGCATAAGCCCTACGTTGTCTGAATAGAGAAGTTATTTCTGCCCAATAGACAGTTATAATTACGGCCGGCTAATCATGAAATTCTATTTAGAAAGCGAAACGAGATGGAATAGACATCATGCGTCGTGTTTCTCGTGTCCATCAATTAGGAAAGTGGTTTAAAAAGTATTTATTGTTTCCCAGAAGTCTGAAGTCGATTCTTTATATTTATCTAATAAAGATACGTCTCAATCTTTTCTTTCAAGAAACATACTTTAAGGGAAGCAAAGGGGGCTTGTAAAAGTATGCGCGATTATGTTCTAGTTAACTATAAGCTTATCCACGTATCATTCAAATAACTTTCCTGTGTCTCTATAAAATATATAGTGTTTTTCACTAGTATTTTAGTTTTAAGTGGAAACGGCTTCATTCAGAATTTAATTAGGAGTTTTAACGTTGTCTTTGTAGTCAGAAGTTACAGATATACATTTCACGTAAGTATGTAGACTTCCACCAGGCATACAGCATAACCGCAGTTTATTCTTAGTAGTAATATGTCGGAGGAATTTTAATTTATAGAGTGGTACGTACATGCGTTTGACAGCGAAAACAGCGGGTCGTTTATCTGAATATTTTCCCACAAAGGATGTATTTTTATGATTTTATTATTTGATACTTATTTACGCCTTTTTCCCGAGATAGACTTAATCCCGTTTAACATTCAACTTTTAAACGTCTCAGTTTGCGAATGGTATTTTCAAAAATCAGTCGTAGTAATCGTGAGAAAGCTACACCTTTATTCCAGTATTTTGAAGTTAGTAAATAATAGGTCAATTTTGTCTTTGGTTACTTCTAATGTGTATGGCAAGACAATTTCTGGCTGATTGTGAGTTAGGAAACTTCTTAATATATTGTCTGGTAGCAAATATCGAGTGTACACCTTTAAATGGACAAACAAACAGGTTGAAATACACAAACAAGGGATTTTGCATTTTAAATGCACAAGTTTCTCTCCAGTAGATAATGTATTGCTTTAAAACGCCATGTATGGGCGTGAATTGCATTCCGAATTAAATACCTTCAAATTTACATTCTTCATCTTCTGGTATGTAAGGTCGCGGCGTTGGTCAAGAAAAACAGGCACGGTGAAAATGTTTAAATTCCTTTGTAACTGTTTACGGCTGGAGAAAATCGCTCTCTTCGTCTACTTTAAATGAAAAAGAAGGGCCGAGGACATAAAAAAGTGTCACTAAGTCCAGATTCTCACGTGGAGAGAGCAGGTTTATTCCAGCTGATAAAAAAGCTCGCCTTCATATTTCAGCGTTATTTTTAGCACTTCACGGAATATTGTCCGCTTTTATCTCCGACTCCGTCTTCCTTGTCGTTTATCGCCTCACAGTCGGATATGCACTTCTGTGAAGTAACTCAGACTTGGGCTGCTCTCGAAAATAAGTGGACAAAAGCCGACTACAACTCTTACACTTCAGCCGCGAGCAGAGGAAAATGTGTCAAAAATGCGTAGGGAAGACTCGCATATAGTTTTACGTCTCACGTGTTTTAGAGCGGTCTTACTCGTTACAACACTTCCCAAAGCCAAACTTCGTGAAAATCATTAAGTTATTTAAAATTAAGTAGTATTGGCGATTATTACTACTCTTATATTTAAAGTTTTAAAAGTTTCAAACAATTTCGTAATTTTATAACTAATTTTGCTAGTTTGTATATTAAGTATTTAACCCAGAGGCCAGATTTAACCTCAATTCCTCGACCATTAGCCACTGAAGTCTCTGGAGAGGGAATGAGACTCACTATGCAAGAAAAGGAGTGACGCATTTTACCTTTAATTTCCCCTAATTGAGTAGTGACAAACGTCTATTTAAGTGCTGCAAAATGACCGTATGAAAAACACTTTTCATAGCATTCATTAAGTAGGGAACTAAACGAATAAGCATCTTAGCAATACCTCTGCTTTCATATAAATGAGATAAAATTAATTGCAAGACTCTCTGTTGTGTATGCACCAAAAGATAAATAAAAAGTATTCATACATATAGATTCGAGTTTGTTGCTGGAGCAGCGTTAGTTTATCTTATTTTTGAGTTCATACCTCACTTATAAGCGCAGATATATATACTTTGAGGTAAATTTTGTTATTTATGAAAAGGATTCACCAATATTGATTTCTTGTGCATTTGATATGGTAAAGAAGGAAAGTCAATACGTAAACTAGATCGACGTAAGTAGTTGTATTTTGAAATGAAATGTTGAAATTAAACCACCAATATATATATATATATATAATTATATTGTTAAATNTATAATTATATTGTTAAATTATGAATTATGATTTTCTGCCTAGGAAAAAATCATAATTGTCTGGTTACTTAATTTTTTGTAGATATCGAATACTTCGTTGCGCAGAAACATTCAAATTGTAACATGCTTTCAAATTGGAACGTCATAGCTACAACTCATATATTTATTACAATATATCTACTTCGTTTCTGAGTTGCAAAACTTTCTTATTTATCCACGCTCATCGATGCATTATACCGGACTAATAAGCATTTGAGTCCGCTTCGTAGTGAAAGTGTTGGAAAAGTAGTTTATATCCCCCTCAGTACACAGGAAGAACACAATACACACCGTAGATGTTGTGTTATCTCTGAAATGATAAACAACCGAATCACCTTTCGAGATCCAAAGGAAATGGTCTTTTATAACAAGCGGTGAAAATGGAGGGAGAGCGAAGCAGCGACTTTCACTCGAGCGTCGGCGCCACACGTTTATCATTTTCTCAAAAGAGTAGCCGGCTAGCTAATCGTCCTACGTTCAAGGCCGCCCTCAAAGGTCAATCGGGCACCGTAAACGCCATCTTATGCATGATCGCATTCCCAGAGCACAGCCGCCGTCTGTGTCTTGGCACTCGGAGAATGCGAACGGTATAAGAAGTAAACCGCGGCAGCTATGCGAGGACTTTCCGCGACTACGCTTCGTTTCGGTGTCGTAAAGTAGTCTGCGCAGAGGTATGAAAGTCTCCTCCTTTTTTAAAGGCAATTTTCGAGGAGGAATCGTTCGGCGATATCTTGATTCCAGTCAAACGATGCCGAATCGGTGTCGCATGCGTCTTTATTAAATTGCAACTGCTTCCGATAGTAGTGGCCCTCCGTTATCGGTTATCCTCGAAATTGTTAACACTTGCATTGTATAGAGATTTTGTGAGAATATTACTGAAGTGAGAATTTGATTGTAAGTTAATATGCTCTAGCTTAAATTTGAGGATTGGTAGTGAGCTGTTTCAGCAGTATAGATCTTTAAATATTGATAGGGAACAAACAGCATTAATGCAGGAATCGATTGATAAAGTAGTCTAAATAATGCCTAGGTAGCGTAGTACATGCATAATCGTATAAAGTCACAATAATACACAATAAACGAAGATTAAGTTAATTAATGATTTATCTTTAGATACAATTTGCCTTGGTGCAAAAATGTTTAAACTCACTATCGTACATGGTCTCTGCCAACCAGGGCCTTAAACCTTAAAGTTCAAATTACGATACTGACATGTATAGGTTACATTTAGGTTTAACACATTTTATTATGTGATGAAAGGTGGTGTATAACTGGAAAGATATGCCAAATTTGTCATAATAAATGTATAAATCTCCAAGAAAATTTTATTTTCTCTCTGGAATGTTAACTTTTTAAAAATTTCTCTAAGACATTCCATGTATTGCCCTAGAATATATTGTAATACATCTCCACAAAGGGGATAGATTTACATTAAGATTTCAGAAAAAAATGCGGACTAACCTAGCCCAAGTTGAGGAACAACAGTTTGATCTACCGGTTCATGGCGTTAGAGAATCGAAAGGAAACTAATGGTGACTCACAATTAGGAGGCACGTTAATCAGTAGAAAAAAACACCACCTTATTGAATCTTATTCCTAACGGTTTTAATACCCCGGGGCTGAACGCATACTTCGCCTTGGTTGCGATAGGTCACGTGACGCAATCACGCCTCGACCCTCACTGAATTCTTTCTTTTCGTATTCCATTCTGTATATCCTCGGCGTAACTGCTTAAATTATGAGCCAACCGCCTTTTTTCGTTTTCCGTCTGCCACGACATCGTAAATGATTCCCGAGAGTAATTTTACGAAACTTTCATTTCTTTTGTTAGAGCAAGGGTGACGCTATTTTTAAAAGCTAATTAAAATTTCCAGAGAGCATTTATTTTCTCTGTCAAGGCCCCCGAGTTCAATTAGTGAGTATGCGAGTGCAGATTATAGGAGATCCGTCCGCAGTGGTCGTTAATGGTGCGATTTATTCCTATCTTCGTACTGGACTCGTCTGATTTAAAATTGATATGTCGGATTTATTAATGTTACCAGTTCTCCGCAAAGGAGGGCTCATGGTCGCCCATTTTTTTCTTCAGTTACATTTCGCCGAATCGCTTGAAGCATAAAATATTTTGCGTATTTTATTTTATGCGAAGGAGTACAAGAATTCTGGGCTGCTGAAGAATGTATAATTTTTCGAGGTTGAAAATATATTCAAATATATTATTCCTTCTTCTTGGTTTATTTAAAAAATCGTAGAAACTGCACTGATTTTCAACGATCAAGGATGTCGAGTCATGGTTGAGTTGTGCGTAATATTTTAATTCAATCTTTAATTTTATTCACCTTTTCACTCCGTGACGTTACGGTCACGTTCTCGAGATTGCCAGTTATGTAGTTTATCTTAAAATTCAGATCCATTTTAAGAAATGTCTTTTGTCTACCAAACATTTCTGGGACTTAATTTAAAAATGCCGTAATTCGCTTGCGCCTTTATATTTTATATTTTATGAGAAAAGAGATTAGTTATCATGTCTATGAAATTATACATTTGAAATGCCTGAATTTTTAAATCTCCCTTAATCTAGTTTTCTTTTTTTTATTATCAACGCGGATTGTATGCGAAAAGTAAATTAATCTAATTAGAAGCTGGAGTACATTTCATCACAAAGCACCTCCTAAAAATTGAGCAAAATTACTGTCATTCTTTTATTGGTTAGTTATGTCTAACGTTAGAGTTAAAAAAAAACTATCTGATTTCACCTAAAGAATTCCCATTCAGTACGATATCTCTGGTCTTTTGTTGTATAGTGATCAAGGAATACATGCATTTCCTGAATGAAATTGCTGTATAAGTTGTGGATATCGGGAATACATGATTTTGCACTCGGCTAACAGTTTCGAGGGGAATGCGACATTGTGTGCGTAAAGGGCAGAATGGGCAAAGCTATTGGTATGCAGATAAAGTCCAAGCGACAGTGAGTTATTTCTGTTCGGTGCAGGTATTCCGAAAAGCGCAGCGTTGCATTTCGGAGGCGCAGTTCCGCTGGTAAGCGGGCTGTTGAGGTTTTTTTAGGACATCACCCATATGGCTTCGTAGAGCGGTATATGTACATTTCTTTGTTTCCTTCCTCTTTTCATCGCAATTACCTGTATCTGTTCTCGTTCTTCCTTCTTTGTAACGTTCTTTTGATCTTCCCGCCTTTAGGTCACTAAGCCGGTTTAAGATGATGTCTCTAGGAGAGACTATTATTTACGCAGAAGTTATAATATATACTTCGGATGCACGCTTTTCAATTCGATCGTTAGATAAAAATGGAGCAGAACACCAAGCATACTATTTATACATATTGTTATCTTTCGTATTCTTCCTTTCACATTACCGATTTTTCATTCGCTCTTCATCCTTCTTTCGCAAAATTATTTATCAACCTTCGGGAGTTTCTGATTTGGACTATTTGTAAATTACTACTTTTTCGATTATCTGTAAAGTATGTTTCTCCCAGGGTTGTTTTAATGTCAGAAAAAGAATTAACGATTTCATTAATTTTGATAGTTTTCTAACCATGATATTAATACTAGCGGTAGATTACTTGATAAATATTAATGAAGCAAATAAATATGTTTACAGGTGAAGGAACTAAGTAGAAAAAGTCTGCAGTCTCCGGGACTCGAAACCAGATCTCCCAGTTGCCGGTCGGTTGCTCTAGCATTAAGCTACCTCGACAGAAAAACAATCTAATTCGATTTAGGAAGTATAATTTATCAAATTGGATTACGTGATGCTATTTTCAGGGAAATACTCCTATTTTTGTGATTTTTGCAAATTTTAGTAGTCCGAATTCAAGAAAAAAGTGTAAAAAAATATAAGAAATGAAGAATTCTAGGTCATGAAAATTTTTGCGTTCTTTATAGGTAACTTAGTTTAAATTATCTAGTATCAACTTGAAACAAAATAATGAAACTAATGTTATATAAACAGTAGGTTTAAGCAAAATACGAGCAGTGGCTGCGTATTTGAACCCCTTAAGTCTGTTTTTAAGTACGTTTACATGAATTGATTCGCAGTCGGTGTGTGCGGTTTAAGCTTAAGTGCATAGTGGATGCCGAGTAGGTTTTCCAGTTGTTTCATTAATGGTTGTACGGCGAAAACGTGTTAGTATTATCATGTATAAAAGACGAAAATGTACGGTGTATTGTGACAAGGTTTGGAATAAGTGGCTATCCTATCCTGAAGTGAATGGTTCCGGCTGTCTGACTCTCCTCGTAGAGCCAAGTTTATGGTAAGCTCTGGTAAATCGTTGGCCGATTGTGTCCCTCGCTCGGTATCTCTTCCATTAACCACCATTATCTTCGTAGCTCCATATCTTTATCTCGTTGTTTTCTTGCGGGTAGAGTACGCGGGGTAAGAATGCGTTTTAGCTGCTGCGGTGGGCGCGTAGTCCAAGGCCGAAATCATTAGGACGGAGACGATCCTCTTTTTATTCATTGGGAGGAAGGAAGATAGCAAGATGGAGCCGCGCTCTGGAAGGGGTCTCTTGTCTGGTCGATGCCATGGTTTCAAAGACGCGTTGCTTGTACTTTAGATGATACAGGCTATACATATACATACTAGGCGTCTTTTCCGAAGAGATTTTGCCTCGGAAATCCTGGGCCAACTTCTTGCGGTGCACATTGTATCCAGTTGAAGATCAACCAAAGATTGGTGCCTATTCATTTGTTTTCGATGTAGTTTTAAACCTCTGGTTATGGAATTATATGATTACTTATTAGAACGGAATAGTTTGCTTTCAGGGCTTCGCATAGCCAAGCGGGCAACAAAGCTGTTCGATTCTCGGGGGAATTCACGTGCGAAATGATCTTATCTGTTGAAGCACTTTTAGCAATACTACTACTACTAGTTTTCTTTCAGCTTCTGCTCTCTTTCTGGTTTTCTATCCGATATCAATATATTCCGGTTAGTTTTATAAACTTACTTGGCTATCATGGCCAAAGAATGAACAGCGTAATCCTTGCTATCTACTCTAATCCTCCTTAGTATACATCTCCTTCAGAATATTACTAAGTCTCGAATATTCTTGATTATTTAACATTAAATATCCTAAATTTTGAATGGCATTCATCATAAATATCATGACTTCCAACTTTTATTTGTATGGGTTTTCCAGTTATTCCGGAGGCACAGTCAATAGCAATTCATCCATTCCAGATAAATTATTTAAGTTTATTCATGGAGGTCTTACATAGGTTGGGGGTGAGGTTGCGGGAAGAGAGCATTTTACAATCCAAGGGCAACTAAATATTCTTCCACTTCCCCAGTACCCTGTTTCCAATCTGTATTCGTTGCTTTCTCCATAAAAGGGAAAATTTAAAGCATCAAGTTAACAAAAGCATCCGTCAAATACGGATTGTACGAGAAAGATGGATGAAAACTGATATGATGAAAACTGATCCCTCGTACTCAAGAAACAATACCCGTAACGTACAGTTCAAAGTAAAAGCAAAGTTGGATTAATTAGAGACATTGAAGAGGATTAACGTAATGAAGATGTAGTAATTTCCGTGTGACTCAGTTCCGTGTTATTATGTTGTAACTGAATTCATAAAACGCAGATCATCTTATTCTCCACTCTTGTTTCTCTATCAAGAGAATTTCGTAACACTTCCTTGCACACATTCCTATCAGCTTCGTCTCCATTGCCTTTAAGCACTAAGCTCTTGGTCAAGGATCGGTAGGCTCTTCGCAGTCGTACCAATTAAGCGAACAAATGACCTTCTCGATTCACGACCAAATGATCTATCGGTGTTGAATTCTTCATGGCTGTGATCAAGTGATATAATCTCGGTATAATCAAAGCAGAAATGAAGTCCCCATAAACTAGTATTACGGTATGTATACGCTTAAGTATTTACTCAAATGACTATATTGCTCGTTCTTTTTAGAATAACAAAATGTAATAAAAACGGAAATAATGAAATATAAGAATTCACCAAGTAGTAACCAGCTTTATCAATGTTAACTGATAAAGTTATTCAATTTTTTCTTAACACTAATGCAAAAACGTAAAAGATGTTCAAAATACGACATTAGATATAGTAGTAGTACTGTTAATAAGGGCTTCGACAGCTTAGGTCATTTCCCACGTAGGCTCCCACCAGGATTAGAATCCGAGACCTCTGTCACCGATGTCGAACGCGTTGCCCACTTGGCTACCCCGGAGCCCTAAATGAATGTATACATTTCTTCGANTTTAAAAAATCTTCACCCTTTTCCAATTCCTGCGTTAGTGTAAAAATATGCCAAATCTCCTGGGAAACCGTCTTAAAATTCGTTTGATTTTATAGAATAATATTTATCGACATAATTGGCTAACATCCTCCCTCGCAAGATTAACGATTTTATGAAAATCTTTTGAAGGTGTTATTGCCGATATAAATATGGTTGATTTCTCCGATAAAATAACCTCATGTTTGCATGTATCAATCTCAGTTGACATTTTCTTAATGTTTACTGCTATTGATTAAATTATCTTCATTCCATCTGTGGTAGATCATTTGCTTAAACCGTTAGCCATTTGGAAGGAATTTTTTTCCGTTTATTTACCCTAAACATCTAGCCTTAGTTTTAAATTATTATCTTCACATGTCTTTAACCAATTTGGAAGATTATGATTCCGCTTTAAATAAATTATCATATGGAAATTTATCAGGGTAGAATAATTTCTCTGTGGAAAACATGCTATTTTATCGACTATTGAATATGAAAGACTTCAGTCTGGTTCTCAGCGTGCAGAACTGTAAAGAATAAGAGAGATAATGCAAGCGATTAGGGTATCGCAAAAAATTGTAGGAACAATGGTGAAGGTTATCTTAGAACGATTTTCGGCCCAAATGTCATTATGTTTTATTTTCGTAACAAATAGTCCGGAGGAAGAACAAAGGAAGATTGTGGTTGGACATAGATTAGAGGGCTAGTAACCTCTCCTTCACCTGGGCCGCGTTGGATAAGAAAAATATCACCGATTAATCGAACGTATTCCCTAAAAGAGGTTTATCTTCGAAGAAAGATTCGTTTGTTGTTTCGAAGGCCCGACCATTAAAACCACCTAAGATTTTAGGCAAAATTCGTTTATACGTATGACCCCAAAAAGGATCGTGGTGCCTCCTTGGAATTGATAAGGCCATGTTTTCTTAGGAGCATAACCGTTTCCTTAAACGGTTTGACATCAATCCAAAATTCTGGCAGTTTACATACGACGTACTCATCTGGTCCTTGGAAATTTCTACTACATGGAATTCATGTGTCTGATTGTTAAAATTACATTCCATATTTTCTATTAGTGTTTAACGGTAAGGGTAAAGTGTAAGGATTAACCCTTGTAAATGACTTTGAAATCAATTATGGTGTTGGACAATACGAATTTAACGCTGTAATTCAAAGAATTATTTTGGAATCATTTTATTTTGGTTTTAATGTGTGAATTGTTTAAATGATAACAAGTCATGAACGGTTACGTTTTTGGGACAAGAATCGCTCTCGTGTCTCGGTGACTCAATAAAATTGGATTTTAATTACTGAATTTAGTGGAATCAGTTCGGCGTGCATCTTTTCGTCGATGGTGGTTGTTTCTTTTGTTCCGAGATGTTCGACTGTTCCCAACTCTGAACTTTCTCGTCCTGACCTTTGATAGGATGTCGCTCCCAGAAGTCACGCACGCTTGCAATATTCCTTTGTCCCGTCGTACTTTTTAACCGCGATCTTTCTTCTCTCTCCCCAATTATCTTTCTTTCGCGTCTTAAACTGATTCTCATCCATATTCCTGTGGCGAGATTACTCGATGTGTGCATTGTGAAAGATTGGGCGGTTGTGTTGCATGCTATGTTTTGGGTCTACAGTCGTACTGAAAGCCGAGCTCGAACCGTGGTTCTTCGGCCTCTCAAATTGGGTTATCCCGACTAATTTTCTGACTTTCCGCAGGAGTGATTCTCTATTTTTTTCGAAAGCCTGGGTGATGTTCGGCACGAGCGTGAGAAGAGTTTCTCCGCGTCATCACTTCAGCTATTTAAGAAAGAAATAGTGTAAGGTTTGCTGATTTCTTCAATCGCCAAAAGATCTTTCATATAGCGCCTACTGGGTTTATACAGTATTCTTTTTCTCTCTCACCCCTTCATCTAATATATTTACGTAACCAATGGAAACGGAACCAAAAAATATCGACATGAATTGGACCCAGGTCTCCCATTTTTCGAGCAGGTATCGTAAGATAAGGTACCCACTACCATGTCAACGCGGCAGGGTATTCATACCATGGCATGGCTTTAGGTATTTTAGCCGAAAGTGGGAGACCTGGGTTCGAATCACGGTCAGGTCGATATTTTTCCTTCCTGTTACAATTTGGATTCTTCAGCCGTACTGCAATAGTGCAAAATTATGCCTTATCCTTATTGCCTATATTTATGCAGTGCAAATGTCTATGTTTAATATTTATTTCTATTTTAATTTGTTTTGTTTTTGGCCATCGACATGTGCACTGTTTGGTAACTTCCGTTTATTGTTAGCAATCCATTGTGATGGCCTTCGGAGGTGTAAAAATTAATTAACAGAATTTCCATTTTAGAAATTAAAAGAGAAAAAAATGGAATTTCTAATTTAGAATTTAGTTGCATCAGTTTGACCTATTCTATTTCGTGAACCAAAAAGAAATTTGCCTGCCCTAATAACTAGCTTATCATGGAGAAAGAGAAGCAAATTTACTTAATCCGTCGAAGTTTAGCTACAATCTGCACTTTTGTCCGTTCGTGAAATAATTCTCGACTTCGGAGTTCGAGTAAGTAAACGACTCGATGGAGTTAATGTCGAAGAATCGATAAAATTTGACCCGAGAAAGATTTTTTCCAATACCGAGTGACCGACTGTTGGAAATGACCATTACAGATACAAGCGAGACAGCGAAGGTCTTTTACGGATTCGGTAGGGCTTCTCGAGGTTTTCCTGTTGCGTAAAAGGGGTTAGTTAAACCCATGAGAAGGAAACTTCCTCATACGTAACTTTACGGTCCTTTGCCCCTTGTTTTCTTCCTTTCAAGCCCCACATATCGTAAAACGGAATAATTTGGCGTGAATGCTAACTAAGGCCTAGCCCTTGAAAGATATTTTGGACATAGTCCAAGATAGTAACGTGGGGCCTTTTCCCGAGAAAATTGATAAACAATACAGTGATATGAGGTATTGAAAGAGCGTTTTTGAAAATTATTTGGAACTATACCAAGTTTTTATCATCTCTTCCATTGGAGGTTATACTAGTTTTGCCTTGCATGTTAATCCTTTCCTACAAAATTGTCAAATTCATGTATCGTCAAGTATATTTTGTTGGAGGGCCAGCGATGCTCATTTTTGAGGTTTGGCGACTCAGTTGACTTTTAAGCGATTGAAACATCATAATTTAAAGAATCATTTCCAATTTTCGTTTCAAAAGGTTCTTTAGTGATATTCGTAGTACGCCAATCTTCATGTAGGGCAACATTAACATATTCTGAAAAATTGAATAAAAGAAAGTTTGACAATATATGAAGTCAATTAATTTACGAAAACCCCAGTTTGTTGCGAAGTTTCTTTTTAGATTACGGTGAACCCAATTTTAACTGGAAATCTGGAAAATCACCCTAATCTATTGAAGTCGACAGTTTTGAAGAATGTTGCTCTCTCTAACTCAGCTACCGTCAAATAATTCAGCACAGTAAATTATTTTCATTGATAATGTATAAAATCCTAATGGGTTGTATTAAGCTGGCTGTAATTAACTTCGAATGAGATAAATCTGGAAAGATATATGCGAGATGTATATTCTGATGTTTTGAGCTTCGAAATCATCCCATTTAAGAGAGCTTTCAGTGTCTGAATTTCTTAAATATCGTTATTTTCGACGCAGAAGTCCTCGAGTATTTTCAAATTCCGCTTCGGATCACTTGCAGAGGTCGTCGGAATTCGTGACTTGAGGGAGAAATACTGAAGTAACGGAAAATTGCCCTCATTCCGTCAAAGTTAAATTCGCGCCAAAGTCGTCATCAGTGGAGTGAAGTAAAAATACCTCACCTTTATAGTTTTTAATTTCGTCGAAACTGTTAATTTTTACTTATTGATAGATACATTTCAATCGCATTGTTTAGAACGTAGCAAAAATCTTCTCAAAGTCATGTTTTCTTTCTTTTATAATTAGATCAGTTTCTTTAACTAAGAAAGCCTTCGCTGGTCTTCAACCGGATAACAATGTTTCTTTAAGTGGTGGAATGAATATTTCCACTTTAGTAATTTTTTAGGAAATGCATAAGAAGAAGGAATAATTTTATTGGTTTTATGTGTAAAGGAGTTTTATAGTATTTTCAGTTCATTTTTACTTCATAATTGTTCTTATCAGAGTCCTTTAAGTGGTTCAACATCGAAATTGCATCGGGATAGCCTTCACCATCGCCAAAGAATGCAGTCATCCCCCTGCCTTTCTCTCCCATCAAATCCTTCCTTTCTAGGTTTTTTATTGCTTCCTTTGTCGAAAGTTCCAATCAACTGTGAGGCAGCCTCAGGCTCTCCGAATGGTAAAAACAGTCGGCGAAAGGTTTACCGCTCAAGTGCAAATGGACCATTCGCTTGAAAGTCTGCAATCAGTCTCTTATTTGCATCACTCATCTCCCGTACATTATGAAGGTGTTTTTCCGTGCATCCCAGATTCGCATACTTTTTTCTTTTGGAGGAATTTCGTGGAAAGGGTTGATAAATATTTCTGATGCTCCGATCCGAGCATTCTTTTGAATCTCAAGTAATTTAAGTTGAATTGAGATGGTAGTTTATGAGGATATTTCTTCAAACACCATCTACCATTTTAATGTAGGCTATGCAGTCAAAGAAGATAAGTTATAAATATTTAATATTTGCCAATTTTCAATAGTTACATGCTTCTTTTCACAAATATTATAAGAAATGCTTTTCTTACTGTATGAGATTTAATCTCTGGGTTGTACCAGATCGAATGTCATTTTATTCTCTCTTAATAATTTTATTCAACCTGAGGAACCTTAATGTCGGTAGATGTGAATATCTTAATCTCTAATCATCTTCTATAATACATGCAACTTGCGGGAGAAGAGTTTATTTTAATGGTAGAATTTTCTTATGAGTTAGTTACGACCTCATCCTTTACTTTTAACGAGTGAAATATGTGGCTCAGAAAAAAAGAGCTTTAATAACCCCTGCCTAGTATTTACATTTTACGCCCACTATGTTGTTTCATTTTACTTGCATGTGAAAGCATTTGCCTCTATTTATATCCTTTTGTGTATGAATGTGACCTCAGAAGTAATTTCTATGAGCGGCCTTTCTATCATATCGTTTTCCTTTTGTTTCATTGTCTAGGAAGAGGTTTGCAAGCGACGCTCGTCATTACTCAGCTTTCTCTTGCAGAATTCCCCGAGCGTCGTCGTCTGTAAGATTAATTCACGCCCTTTAGCGCCGGTTATCTGTAATTAATATACAACTCATCAGAAGCCTGAGGAAGTCGTAGGATAGTTTTTTTTGTTATCTTCAAAAATTTTCCATTTCATCGACTCAGATTTTCGGTTAAGTAATATTTGGCATTTAATTGCATTCAAACTAATGGAATGTTTTCATTTGTTATTCCTTCAGATATATTTTCTTGGTGTAATTCATTTATCATATTTCGGACGTACTACAGAATCTCTCCATTAATAAAAGATAAAAATAGTATATAATAGAGACGGGGCGATTCCTTTTGTTTAAACCCTATATGTTCTGGCCTAACATTGTGGATTGCCTTTTAAACTAATAAATCACGACATCAAAATTGTGGAAAATACGAAGTACGTGTTGGAATTATTTCTTTATGTGCTTATACTTCCGCACGGAATTTTTCATCAGTAGCTTCGAACGATTCCCTATGGTAGATTGCTTGAATATTAGTGTTTATAAAGTAACTAGTCTCTTCAGGACTTTTGAGGGAGAAACTTTCAGAGATTCCCGTAAGTCGAACCGACCAACTTTGTTAAATGTAACGCATCGTCAACTAAATTATATGGTTATCAACTGAATGTGATAGTTCATAATTAGTCGGGCGTCTCGGGTATTTCTGTAAAAAAAAATTGCGGAAAATAAGCATGCAAAGTCAGGAGTAGAAGTTATATACGAAGATGCATTATCTGCGGAGGGCCATGTATTTGCATGTGTCGCTCTGAAGTGGTTTCAACTCACGACTTTAGGTGGCATCTTCTTTGGCTCCTCAGATTTCAGCGCGGAGAATCCAAGTTGTGATACACGAACTTTTCACTTCTCTCCCCTTATCTGTCTCCCCTCCCACTCCGCCGTAATCAGAGCGGCGTCCCACTTCGTGCGGACCGCGATGTCGTGGGTGGCATTCCTACCCATCCGCCTGCCTCCGCTTCGATTTCTCAAATTCATACGTTCATAGGAAGGGCTTCGATATTTATCGTGGAACTGGGTTAAAGCGAGGCTCCTTATCCACCGGCTTTCTTACCGTGGCGTGGGCGGACGAAAGCAGGATCGCGGATCGCAACCCTCTCCGACGGGATAATGACGCAGTACCGGTTTCGGAGAGGCACTCTCGGGAAAATGGAGGAAAAAATGAACTGTTCCTGACAAGCCACTCATCCGTCTCTCTGGCATTCGCGAGGTGGTGGGGGTGGAGGAAATAAATAAAAGGCATATTCGACGGCGTTTTTTTGCCCCACACGTCGTTTGCTTGTTTGCGAAAGATTCTGAGGTAAGGAGAAACTTTCGGAGCTTTCCTCAACAAGTTGTCGGGGAGAACTAATGCGTCTACTTTCTTTCCAAAGAGGATTTAAAAGTACGTACATATTTCTCAGGCTTGCTGGGATGTAAAACTTGTTTCTTGTGTAAGGGAAAACAGAAGTTAGACTTGATTAGTATATCATGTTATATTAAGTTGATTTATGCGACAATTATGTAGTTACATTCTATTAAAATGTGCCTTAATTTACATTATAACAATATGATTCTTTAAGTGGGCTAATATTTATTTTTTAATCTAGCATAGAATTATTTCATAAAATTATGCGATATTGGGTCGTTGTGGTTCTATTTTATTTATAGTTATTACTGCGTAACGATAATCTTTTATAAGGAAACCATTAGCTTAATTTGTTGTAGATCTTTAAAATGAGTATTTGGATTCCGTCTTTGCAGAGAGAAATTGAGTGAACGAACGCGAATTATAATTACAACCGGAATGCTTACTAAGACTATAAATATGCACTTATAAGAGGATCATCATAAGTTCTTGTCATCTTAGGAAGAGAAGAAAATCTCTTCTTAAGCATTATTTCATATTCTTATTCTGAATCTTATGAAAGACCTAAAGATGCGGATGACGTCTAGAGTTTCTCATTGAAAGAACTGACCAGGATGAGTTAGAATTGTCTACTTTTAATTTTATATCAGGAATTAAAAATCGTCAATGAAGGTTATAATGGGAGACATGGGTTAGAATGTGGTCGAAACAATTTGAAAACTCATTACCGCAATGGTATTGCAAAGAGGAAGGCCTAACCGAGCAGTTGTATACCCCCAAAGGGGGTGTTGGAAATAAAAATGTGAATCATTTTTCTCCTGGCATCTATCCTTGAGTTACGTCCATCCTCAATTCACCCGATATTATACATAATATATAAACGTGTTAGAAGCTTTAGAGATAGCTTTTCATGGATTTGGGCTTTAAGGATTACTTTTTAGATAAGTAATGGCTACATCCACTGTAAAATCGTTGTTTTTCGAATTTTCTGCTGGGATAGATGGATCATTTTATCATCTTCGAAGATGCAATGAAGCTTGTATTTAAATTATCTCGTCAAAGCGTTAATTCATTCGTCGCCGCGTCGTAAAGCTTCGGCAAAAGGGACCAACAGACAAACAGGGAACTTTCTCTCTAATTTTACGGTGTATTCACGTCGAAATAATGTCAGCCTCGATCCTGAATACCCCTTCGGAGACGCGTTCTCGCGAAATCATCAGCTCTATGTTTATTATTGAGCATCATTCAAAGTCATCAAGATTGCATCGGTTGAACAAGAGCGTTGAGCAACGGGGAGGAACGTTTTCTCAGAGCTGGTGTGTCCTTTGAGTTAATGGTAGGAAGATTAAAGGTACGAGAGCACACGCATGCTGTGGCGTGGGTGGGGAGAGGGTTGCCGTGGTAGGATGAGGCGGATATCGCCCACGCTCGGCTACCAAGTTTCGTCATTCAATCCGGGATATTTCTCGGAGTTCAGCACCTTAAATTTTCTCTTTTCTTTCTGGAGCATTTTCTCCGCGTCATCCCATATTCATTATCTTAGGCGGATAAGAAGGTGGCTTTAGTAACTTTGTTGGAGGAAAGGGTTTTTTTTTTAATGGTTTTAATACTTCATGAAGATGGGGCGAGATTACAGCAGTTGTTATACTAATCATTTCGATGTCTTCTTATGGCAGGTTTTCCTTGAATGTAGTCTTAAAAACATTTGCAGACTTGAAATTCATTCATCATAATGCTACAGAATATATGAAAGAAAGCATGACTTGTGCAAAAATCGAACAGCTTCGAGAGGACTTGGGAATTATGCAAGGTAATAAATAAGAAATCGCAGATTTCGGCTAATGGGTCATCAACATGTGCATGTGTAGCAATCTACACCTCGTGAAAATCCCTCCGATATTAAGATTATGATTTTACGTGCAAATTCTTCTTTGGTGTTTCACTGAATTCTTTTATTTCATATTACGACTTTAGCTAATTTTCAATAACAGGCGAAACCATTTATTCCTTTTCATGGAGATTAAAAAATCACAAACTTCATTCCTTCGAGAATAACGTTTTGCTTCTCTAATAAGAGTTGATTTTTGTTACCATTAGTTAGAATTATGAAGAGGCTAATTAGTCTCAATCTCACCCTTAAATAAAGATAATAATATTAATTAAGATAATAAATATATAAAATAGATTATAGATTAAGATTAATATAGATAGATAATTAAGATTAATAAATAATATTATTAAGTCATCAATAAGGACAACCCTCGTTCACTCGCCCGCAATCGAAGCCCTTCAGGATCGCAGACTTTTAGGTATTTCCTCAAACCTGATGGCGAAACGTTTCTGACTTCGATCAAACCCTCTTCTAAAGAAACTCGTGTCAATGGGTCAAATTTAAATAAGTCGACACGAAAAGGACGTAAAATGTGTATATCTCCTCAAGGAACATCCGAGTTCAAATCGTGGCGGCAGACTACTTTAGAGGATAATAATAGGTGCTGTAATCACCGCTGAAAAGGAGGCTGGAATGATGAACGACCAAGGAGCAGGAGACGAATCCTGCGAGAAGGATGAGGAAGAGTTGAAAGGAATCCTTAGAGAGGAGAAGAGGTTGGTATTAGCATATCTCTCACTCCGAGTTTCCTTCGGTCTTCTGCGTCAGCCCCGAGAGCGAAAAAAAAGAAACTTGGTATCCTCAGATCTGCCCGCCTCCCTGTTATAGGCGTGACTTTATCGGTATATTACCCGACAGCGCGTAGAATCTCGGCTTTCTTACGACCCCGAGGTTGATATGCGGGGGAGTTTTCGCCGATGAGGTCGACGTGTAACGGTTAGCGAAGATTTTTAGAGGTCACGCGTAAAATGTATTCGCGCCGAGTTCTTATCTGTAGTCATAATCCGCGAAAAGATCCCAATTATCGGGAGTAAAAGTCAGATAGGCCAAATATGGTAGTGGAGTAGTGAGAGGAAGGCTGGAGTTAAGAACTAGCCAATCCTATGGAAGCGGAATCGTGTTTTTTTTTGGAGTGGCATTTTTATTCATCTCGCCCTGCTAAGATACTGTATGTGCTTCTAGTGGTGAGGTCTATTTTCGAGCTGTAATCAACAGCAAAAAATTTACTATTACCGGTGTATTATGAAGACGGATTGAATGAAAAACTAATAAATGTAAGGAAAGGATTTGAATTCAATGAAATGAGATATATTCCGTACAATATTGGATATATTTTTCCCTTTGGTGGTAATGTAGAAGAAAATCATGGTTGGTATGAATTCCTTCATATTTAGTAGTCTGCTTTTGCCTTAGAATTGAGTCATAGTGACTAAAAGACGTTTATAATAAATATGTTTGGGAAAGCAGGATATTTTTGCTCTGTGAAACCGGATGACTTTTTGAGATATCTTCCCCGTAAGTTCATTACATGGTTCGTTACGAGTGTCTGGCTTGTTGTAGAAACTTTCTACAAAGAAATCTCTCAAAATTGTTCATTAATAATACTTATTAAAATATCTAGGTCCTATGAAATGGTAAAATTGTCAGCACTGAGGCTGCTACCATACTAAACATGCACTAAGAAGCATATATGTAAATTTGTTGTGCCTACAGTGTAGTATTTGATTTAAATGTGTTTTTTCATTTGATATACTTCTTATCCCTCCTCCTCCATCTAAGGATTTATAAATAGTTTCATTCCTATTTTCCAATATCTTATTTGGTCTGGAGGCCATCAAATCAGCGTCAGGGGCCATCTTTTAAGTCGAACGTAAAGAAATCCTCCTTCGGTAACAGCTCGAACGCTTACAGTACAGGCCTATGGGAAACCTCGTCCTATCTTGTAAATTTAGTTTTTGTGGTTGTCTCACATTCCGTAGAAAGCCAGGTAAACCCTTATGGTGGTTCACGTTGGTAAAAATAAGACAAAACCCTTGGTGAAATCTAGCATTTTTCTAGTTTCTCTCTAGGGAAACAGATAAGGAGAAACGGGAAAGTCACAAGTTTTTTGTGTCACTGTTTATCAAAACAGCGGTAGTTTCTATTAATTTCAGCTTCCTAAAGTTTCTTGTCGCTTCTCTTAGGTAATATCACGGCTCATAAGTATTTATTAAAATTTTTCTAGAAAATACTGCTACATTACTTACGGAACGGGGAGAATTACCCGGGAAATATTTTCTTTTCAAAGAGTTTCATCCACTCCCCCGCCGTTCGCTTTCACTTTGAACAAATTTAGCGCATAACCTTAAGGGTTTCGGTAGAAAAGGAAGGAGTGAAGAGTACTTAAGAGTGGCCGATATAAATGTCCAATCGCGTCCACTTTTTCTCTGACTTCTTTTCGATCTCACCTGTCAACGGGAGCAGCTTTTGCGTCTTCACACTTCTTCCGCGTTGAGAACACATGTTCAGTCCACGCGTTGGATCGGTTCGGCCTACATTGAGCCAATTGATATTTCAAGTAATTCGAAATCTGCAATGGT